>VMDR010031980.1:0-11864 GCA_007922815.1 Macrotus californicus
AGAGCACTAGCCCAAAAGAAGGTAGAGACCAACTGGAAAAATTACCTTAATCTCAGTGGTAAGGGGTTGTCAGTAACTCTTTAGTAAAGAGGAACTAGAAGAGGAGATCAGATATACTGCTTGCTCTTTACATCTCCTACAATGTAGCTACAGATAGGAATTTTTACATAATCATAGAATGGAACACAGAGAGGCATAAGCACCCAAATCTCAAGAGAGGAAAAAAGTCTGTGTCCTTCAGAAATTGAACAGAACTGTGAAAGATATGGTGACAGTTATAAAATTGAAATTGTGAAAATAAATCACAATGCCATTTATTCATATACATTTCTTCATGAAAATAAAGAATTCAAGCACAGTAAATCAATAAGCATTTGAAGATTTTGGATAAGAGTTAGCAGGATGTGGAAAGTGGGAGAGAAGCAAACCTAGTCTCACATTGTGCTTCTCCTGTGTCCAGATTTCACTGACCAGTACGCTATCCACCCTCCAGCATCAGTCTCTTCTACTCTATCCAAACAGGAACTGACATAAGGTTACATTTTTATTTCATTGAGCACTGACATTTAAAAACAATCACAAATCACCATTTACTACCTCCACCATTTCACAAAAAAATGAACTGATACAAAAAAACATAGAATTGACACAAACTCAGAGGAAAATGCATTATAAAAAATTCACTACATTATTCCTATTTTGCTCATTTTGGTGCTGGTATGTGGCAATTTTCTTGGGGACTGGCATTAGTTCATGGACCAGGATTTCAAACCTACTACCCCAGTACACTCTTGTGTTCCAGCATCATGGATGAAGGCACCTACATCACCAACTAAAACATTTTACTCCTATGCAAATACATACGGGGTTCCTGTTACTCAATGTGGGATAAGTCGGTACAAACAAGTCCCTTACCAATTTTAACAAACATTAACGCTTTCAGGCATTGACAATATTGGTCCTACCTGGTCATCAGAATCAAGATTCCTTTTGGATGTGCTACAAATAATAATAACCAAATGTTCTATTTAATCCTTATAGCAACAACAATGTTGAACTGCAATTTTTGTTGGCATAAGTATCTCCTTTAAAATACACCAAAGCCCTTGGAGATAGGAACTGGTTTTCCTTATCTTGGTGCCCTTACAACTAAAGCAATACTTGGCACTTGATCAATACTGGTTGAGTGACTCAGTGAATGGCTCTGTTCATGTTATGTCTTGAAACATCATAATTATGTATAGCCCTTCCCTGCGACTATTTTACGGTTTATTGGCACAAGTAGAAATTGGCTCTGTTCTTCAACCTTCACTTACTCATTCTTCAGATATACATAAAGATATTACTGTGTGTCTCGCAATGCGCTGACTACTAAAGATCATCGAAGAGCAGCAGTATGTAGTTGTCTCTGAGGATGTCAAGAACATCCTACTATGGAGCTGACATTACCCTTTTAGCATAGTGACAATCTCTTGAATGATATAAATAATCATTGTAATCTCAATAGAGTAGACACTGCTCTAATACGAGAATAAAACCTGTTTATCACTATATGTAGCAATACTCAGTTTATATAAAAGCCCTCCTCTCTAACAGAGTACAGCTGCTATCCCCATGACATAGTTTACTAAGATCGGAGTCTCAGACTTATTCACTTTAAATGAAACAATAAGTATGCTTACTATTGCAGGTCTTGTTGTATTTGCTGTTCTCCTGTGCAAACCCTTCCAGCCGACACTGAAAACGATGCTGCCAAAATTCTTGAAACCAAGGGTTTCGGAGGTTTGTTTCTGGCCGGAGTTTCAGATAATAATCATCAAACCACTTGACATCGGGAGATTGGAGTTTGATTGTGATTCCACCAAGAGCTTCTCGCTGATATCCATCTGTTACATCATACCTGTCAGCCCATCCGTCACTGTGGGGAAACAGAAAACCCTTTAGCTTAGAGCAGATATCTCCTAAGAAAATAATTCCATTGGCTTTCCTTTTGAAAAAATGTCATTAAATAGCTACTTCAGGTCACACCATGGTCCTGCATGATACCTACATGATTACTGAGATACCAGCTCGTTAGAATAAAAAATGCAAAACACAGTGGAAACTTCGGGTCTAAGAGTGCTGGAAGGCACCAAGCCCACTTATCTTGAATTGCAGGGAATAACCTCATGTTTTGCCAGAATTTTACTGGTTGCAAAATACAGTATATGCCTGGCAGCTGCATAATATCACTATTCACATGATTTACTGAACATTTTATAGCTAGGTCAAGTTAACTTTAAATACATTTTTTTCCTTTGTAGTAATTACTGTAATGATCATAAAATAGGAATGAAACATATTTCTAAAACATGCTTCTTATTAATTTAACTGTCACGTTTCCCTCCCTCCCTTCCTTCCATTTCACAAGTGAATTATAGAGGTTAAAAAAACTTGCTATCGTGAACATTCATCAGAGCCTCAAACTGAAGTCCTTGTAGCCCATATATTTTTTCTTATCTCATGCTGTTTCTCTAATGCACTTAAATACACAGATGAAATTATGTTTTACAGTGGAGTGATTGAAAGAATATCTTAACAATGTGCCATCAGGCATGGTGTCAGCGTGCATAATCTTCAATATCACTATCATTCTGTGCATTGATCACTCAAAGTAATCTAGGAATTGCACAATAAAAGAATTGAAATCAGAGTGTTCTTGTCATAATGGTTTGAGTATAACAGAATAAGGAAAATAATTCTAAGCTTATTAGAAAAATACATGAAACACATCATTGGAAATAAAATACATGAAATGATGCTTGTATCAAATTAGTTCACACCTTGAGTCAGTCAGGGAAAAGACACTGACTTTTCCCATCCTCTCTCCCACTGAAATTTGCACAGCTTGTGCTATGTACCTGCTGGGAGCCAGTGGTGCTGTCCTTCCTTTGAAGAGGAGAAATGGCTCTTTCAGGAAAGACAGAGTCAAGGGAATATTTAACAATGAAAAAATAACCCCAAAGAGGGAAGAAAAGGGATATGGACGAGTTGAGTGGAAGAATAGAATGGAGCCCCCCAAATGCTCTGTTGGAGTGTTTGTAGTTGACTTAAGGGGAATGGGCACTGGGGAAAGGGTGAAGGAAAGGATTTATATTAACAACCATTATTTATTGATACTCAGATATTTACATTTCATCAATGTTCAAATGCATTTTGTGTTTTATACTTTATTTTTGTAGGCAGAGAGCATGCTCCTATATTTTGCATATAAAATCCATGCCAACAGAAGTATTATGTAAGTAATTAACATAAGTGCAAAAGGATTTCCTGTTTTTCAGTATACTCTTCCATATCAATTCTGACTTAAAAATTGCTAGTGAGAGTTGTTCCAAAGGTCACAGATCACTCACCAAGATATTATAGGGGCTTCAGACCACTTGAGATATTTCCTAAGGCCTCAGTGGGTGGAAGAGGAGAAAAATAACAAAATAAACTCTTTCTTCCTCTAAGTCCTCCTTGACAAGAAGGTATTTTTATTAAAATTTATCTATGGTGAAATTTCAAAAACTTTTGTGGCAGATCTGGAAAAAAAAGAATGCAATATGTTTTGTTCTAGTGTTGAATTTTGTTACTTCACACATCTTCCCTCAAGATTCTCATTTTCAGCTACAGAAGCTTTATTTAAAGCTGACAAGTTGAAATGAAGTGGGCTTGTTTGCCTCATTTTCTCCCTCTGTTTTGGAGGTTTTATTTTAACCCTGGTATGAGAGTGTGGGTCTCATTGGCATTTGAGGAGAAGCATAGCATACTTTGAATGGGACAGGAAGCTCTGCTTGTCAAGCACCCACTGTCAGAGGAAGAGAAAATGTAAATTGCTTCTTCTGTTATCACTAGCTTGCTGTCATGTAATGTTACGATTATGAATATTACATAAGAAATGCAAGATTATAATGGGTCCAATTTACCCTTCACAACTAATTCATTGAATTTAATGGGGATTGTAAAAGTCTGTCCTCATAAACTTTTTTGGAGGTTATATTTCCATTAAAAAGTGTCAGAGGCAAATTGTGTTAATTTACTCATCTTTCATCATGTTCTTTAGCTTTTTTAAAAAAAGTATAAATCTCTTTTCTGTATTTAAAACTTTAGCCAGAGACAATATTTTATTAGTAGACTATAAGTTAGAGTTGTGAATTTAAAATAATTTTGGTCCATATATTTTCATTCAACAGCAAAATAAAAATCCGAGAGGATTTGTACACAGAAAATTCCAATATCTGTGTGACAAAACAGGGTTATTCTATTTGAACTTATTGGGGATTATCTGCTCTGTAAATCTCAAGTAAATTCATTGTGATGGGGGAATTCAAGAAATGGAAAATGTTTAGTTTTAACTTACAGTTAATAAGCTTAGTAATTAATGCATGTAGAAAGCTATTGTTCTAGGAATCAGGATGACTGGACCCACCATGACACCAGGAGACCAACAAGCAATTTGACCTTTGTGCCCCAGGAGGACTGCAAGCAATCAAGATGGTACCTGAGCCTTTGGGCTCCCCTGCCCAGGACTCAGATGGGAGAGGGGTGTGGGAGAATTGGTGAAGAGGTGAGAGGATTAAGAAGTATAAATAGGTAGTTACAGAATAGCCATGGGGATGTAAAGTTCAGCATAGGAAATGAAGCAGCCAAAGAACCTATATGCATGACCCATGGATATGAACAATGGTGTGGGGATTGCCTGAGGGGAAAATTGGGACAACCATAATAGCATAATCAATAATATATAATTAAAAAAAAGAATCACTTGTCCACAGATGAAAGGATGGTAGAAAAATTGCAGGACTTCACCTTTCATCTGATTAAATTTTTCCCTGAATTCGAAACACCTTACCTACATTTTCCCCTCAATTCCAAACCCCTTACCCACACTTTTCTTCTCCTTATAAAAAATGTTGGCTTGAGATGAGATATAAGACAGTTTTTTAGGGTACGTAACCCACTGTCTTCTCAGATCACTGGCGATCTGAATGAAGTGCTTATAAAGATGCAAGCCTTGTCTCTGCTTATTGGTTCTGGTAGTGACAGTCAGCACGAATGCAGATTTTGCTAGTTTCAGTTCCATGGTGGCTAAGTTAGATGGTGCTATATTGACTTTAGGTTATTAAATATTTACATTTTCATAAAAAATGTGCTTTTAAGATTGTGTTAAGATGATAGAGTATCTGTAAGTAAGGAATAATAAATTTAAAAGTAAGATGAAACCCCAAGAAAAACCTGAGCTTACTTTTCTACTACGTACTGCTTCCTATTGCATTGAAAGTGTGGACTGTCAAGACTCTGGCACTACTTCAGTGCCTCTGGGTGACAAACATTTTACCAGATCAGAAAAAAGGGCAGTAAGATTAGGAAACAAACTGAAAATATACTGCATTTAAGGCACTTTTCTAGATTTTGTTTGTTTGCATGTATATAGGTATCCATCCATCTATTGATCTATTGATCAATTGATCTATCTCCTTATCTAGCTATCTATCAGATTATTCACCCATCCATTCACACATCCAACCAGCCAGTCATCTGCCCAACTATCCATCCACCTAATTTCTCTCTTCTCACTGGTTGGTATTTTTATTGATCTCCTCTAATCCATTTCATTATTTTCTTTCCAATTATTTGATAATGAGTCAATCATCATTATATGCAGATTCTGTATTTGCAGAGTCAGCTACTTGATAAAATTTATTTTTGTGTGACTTTTGTTGAGTTTTGCTGTTCAAAATAACCGCCAGTCATAGTGCTGATTTGTTATTGAATTCCCAAGCACAAGAAGGCTGCGATATGCCTTACATAGAAAATACCTATATACATGTAGCTGTCCAGATCTCCCAAAATCATTTGTTGAAGAGAATATTTTTCTCTATTTTATGCTCTTGCCCCATTTGTCAAATATTAAATGACCATAGAGACATGGGTTATTTCTGGGCGGTCTATTTCATTCCATTGATTTATGTGTCTGTTCTTATGCCAGTACCAGATACTGTTTTGATTATAGTGGCTTTGTAATATAGTTTGATATCAGGTATTGTGATTCCTACTTTTTTCTTCTTTCTTAGAATTACTGAGGCTATTTGGAGTCATTTATGGTTCCATACACAATTTTGAAATGTTTGTTTTATATCTGTTAAATATGTCATTGGTACTTTAATAGGGATTGCACTGAATCTATAAATTGATTTGGGTAGTATGGACATTTTGATAATGTTAATGCTTTGAAACTCCACCACCAACTTACACCATACAGAGAAATAAACTCAAGATGAATAAAAGACTTAAATATAAGTTGTAATAACAGAAAAGTCCTGGAGGAGAACGTAGGCAGGAAATTTCAGAGATTCCGTGCAGCAATACTTTCACCAATATGTCCCCTAGGGCAAGGGATATAAAGGAAAGAATAAACAAATGAGACTACATCAAATTAAAAAGCTTCTGCATGGCTAAAGAAAACATCAGCAAAATGAAAAGGGAACCAACCATATGCAAAAATATATTTGCCAGTGATACCTCTGACAAGGGTTTCACCTCCAAAGTGTATAAAGAACTTATATGAGTCAACACCAGGGAGACAAAAAATCCAATTAAAAAATGGGCAAAGGACATGAACAAACACTTTTCCAAGGAGGACATACAGAAGGCCCAGAGGCATATGAAAGGATGCTCAGCATCACTAGCCACCAGAGAGATGCAAATTAAAACCACAGTGAGATACCACTACATACCAGTGAGAATGGCCATCATAAACAAATCAAGAAACAAAAAGTGCTGGTGAGGATGTGGAGAAAAGGGAACCCTAGTACACTGTTGGTAGGAATGCAAACTGCTGTAGCCACTGTGGACAACACTATGGAATTTCCTCAAAAAACTAAAAGTGGAACTGCCTTTCGACCCAGTAATTCCACTGCTGTGATTATATCTTAAGAATCCTGAAACACCATTTCAAAGAACCTATGCACCCCAATGTTGATAGCAACATTATTTACAATAGCCAAGTGCCAGAAACAGCCCAAGAACCCATCAGTAAATGAGTGGATCAAGAAACCAGAACATTTACACAATGGAATACTATGCAACTGAAAGAAAGAAGGAGATCCTACCCTTCACGACAGCATGGACAGAACTGGATAGCATTATGCTAAGTGAAATAAGCCAGTCAGTGAAAGACAAATACCATGTGATCTCACCTGTAAGTGGAACCAATAAGTGGAACCTAATCAATAAAACAAACAAGGAAGCAAAATAGAATCAGAGGCATGGAAATAAAGAACAAACTGACAGTGACCTGAGGAGGTGGGGGTGACAGGGGAAAGAAGGGAAAGGGTCAAGTCAAGGCACATGTATAAAGGACCCATGGACAAAGACACCGGGGATGGGGGGAAGAAGATTGAATGTGGAAAGTGGAGCATAGTTAGAGCAGGGAGAGTTAAGGGGGAAAAATGGGACAACTGTAATTGCACAATAATAAAAAAAGAAAATACCTATATAAAATTAGCTGCATTTGAGCATGAGTAAAGTGCTGTTTTCTGTGAGTTTAATATTAATGAATCAACAATATATATATAAAATAAGGTGTTTTTAGGCATGAACACACATAAGCAAGGTCATGTACTGACTAGTTGAAAATGTTGTGACTAGAAGCTTCTGGCAATTTAAGCCTATATTTCTCCTGAGTGCATTGATCAGCACTCACTTATTCAGTGTTTGGTGCATGTTAATAGACCATAACTACTGCGAATAACAAGAATTGAGTGTACATATGAATTCTTAAATTGGATGTTCTTTTAGTCAGACATCTAGTCTTTCTTTGGCTATAAACAGTAACTTGAACACTGAAACAGGAAAAACCACTTTATTTTATTTTATTTTTATTTATTTTTTTTGAAAATAATTTAAATTACTTAGATTGCCTTAACTAAAGGAGGAATCTTTAAAGTGTACCCACTCTCAAAACACCTCCTCAGTAGATACCATAGATTCCTTTACATCTTCTCTGCAGACATCCTAAGGACATGTTCATGTAGTAAAAATTTATTTTCCTTTTTTTCCCTAAGACTGCACCATCCATATCACACACACACACACACACAGTATAGTTATATACATATATACGTATATATAGTTATGTATATGTATATATAGTTGTTATGTATATATATATATATATATACTCTATATAATCTGCGCTTCCCCCTTTTGCCTCTTAAACCTCAAATCCCATTATTTCTCATAACGATCAACACATAAATATTTACTTCTCTGTTTTCAACAGAGGGTTCTTCTTTAAAATAAAATTGACCCTGGAATTCTCCAGTCAAAATTTACCTTCTATGTCTCCATAACTTTCCTTATCTTCTTCCACATTTGTTAAATATATAACTATTTTGGACTAAATTATTTTGTGGCAATAAACAGTTCCAATATCTCAGTGGCTTAGGACAAAAGATTATTTCTTTTTCAGTGTTTAGGTTCACTGGAGAAGGCCTGTAACTCTGCTCCATGTCATTCACATTCTGAGACCTAGTCGGGAAGAACAGTTTCCTTCTGGAATGTGCCTATCTGGTAGAAGGGGGGAAAATGAGCATAATGGAACCAGAGGATGGTTCCTAAGTATGCTGATGCGAAGTGACATACATTTCATTAGCTCAAGCAAGTCATAAGGACAAACCTGACAAGAAGGGGACTGGTGTTCATTAATTTTTTCCACAGAGCGAGTCAATGAAGATTGTGAAGAAAAATATAATCTACCATACTGTCTGTTGAAACTGTATTGAAACTGAGAAACGTAAGTTAAATAGGTTTCAGACACTATACTCCAGAGGCTCTGAATGTAGAGGAAGAATGAGTCTGGAAGACAGACAAATAAACAAATGACCACATACAAATGAGTTATTGTTGTAGGTATGAACCAAATGCACTGGGGGAGATCATTAAATTGCTGACTCACTGTTTGCAGAATGATAAGATTTGAGTTTTGGAAAATTTGGACAATGGAGCAATAATAGTATTTTGAAATATTCTAAAATAAGGAGAAGGTATTTAGGAATCAGAGAATAGTAAATATTAAGCCTTGCAACTATGTAGCATGCACAGGATAGTGAACTAAGAAGAAAGTAAGTAGAAGAAGATCAATTCTGAATGGTCTTTTGTGCTATCCCATTATATTTCAGGTAGTGGGGAGCCAGTGGTGGCTTCTAAGGTGGAAAATAAGAGGAAGAAGGATAAGAATTGGAAATGGTAGCAGTATGAATGACAGGTCAGAGCAGTTATAGATGCATGTTAGAGACCCAAGTTAGAAAATGTGTTGCTAAATTAGTTTATTAGGTCAGGTAGTTTTTTGGTGAGACTATAAGGTTTTCTATGTACACTATCATACCATCTGCGAATAGTGACAGTTTTACTTTTTCCTTTCCAATTTGGATGCCTTTTATTTTTTCTTCCTGTCTGATTGCTGAGGCTATGACTTCCAATACTATGTTGAATAAGAGTGGTGGAAGCAGACACCCTTATCTTGTTCCTGATCTTAGTGGGAAAGCTTTTAGTTTTTGCCTGTTGAGTGTAATGTTGGCTGTAGGGTTTTTTAATATGGCCTTTATTATATTGAGGTATAAAATAGCAGGATACAAAGTCAATATCCAGAAATTGATGGCATTTTTATAAACCAATAATGAGCTATCAGAGAGAGATTCCAAGGAAACAATCCCATTTACTATTGCAAAAAAAAAGTACATAGAAATAAATTTAACCAAGGAAGAAAAAGAGCTATACTTGGAAAACTATAGGACAGAGAAACCGAGGAAGATGCAAATAACTGGAAGCATATACCATGTTCATGGACTGGAAGAATTAACATCATTAAATGTCCATATTACCAAAAGTAATCTATAAATTCAATGCAATTCCCATTAAAATAACAGTGGCATATTTCACAGATCTAAAAAAAAATATTGCAAAAATTTATATGGAAACAAAAGCCCCTGAATGGCTTCAGCAATCTTGAAAAAGAAGAACAAAGTTGGAGGGAGCACAAGACCTGATATCAAACTATACTATAAAGCTACTGTAATCAAAACAGTCTATTACTGGCATGAGAACAGACACACAGATCAATGGAACAGAGTACAGAGCCTAGAAATCAACTCAAATCTTTATGGTCAATTAATATTTGACAAAGGAGGCAAGAACATACAATGGAGTAAAGACAGTCTTTTAAATAAATGGTGTTGGGAGAAGTGGACTGTTACATGCAAAAAAATGAAACTAGATCACCCACCATCTTACACCATATACCAGAATAAACTCAAAATGGATAAAAGACTTCAATATAAGTCATGATACCATAAACATACTAGAAGAAAAGATAAGCAGTAAAATTTCAGATCTCTTGTGTAGCAATATTTTTGCTGATATATCTCCTAGGGCAAGAGAAACAAAGGACAAAATAAACAAATGGGACTACATCAAATTAAAAAGCTTATGCACAGCCAAAGAAACCATCATCAAAATGAAAAGGAAACCCAACTTACTGGAAAACATATTTGCCAACAATATATTGAGCAAGGGTTTAATCTCTAAAATATACAAAGAACTTATATGACTCAACAACAGGAAGACAAACAATCCAATAAAAAATGGGAAAAGGACCTGAATAGACACTTCTCCAAGGAAAACATACAGATGCCCCATAGACATATCAAAAAAATGCTCAACAGCACCAGCCATCACAGAGATGCAAATTAAAACCTCAATGGAGATATCACCTCACACCTGCCCAAATGGCCATCATTAATAAATCAAGAAACAATTAGTACTGGCAAGGGTGTGGAGAAAAGGGAACTCTATTGCACTATTGGTGGGAATGCAAACTGGTGCAGCCACTATGAAAAACAGTATGGAATTTCCCCCCAAAATTTAAAAGTGAAACTGCCTTTTAACCTAGCAATTCCACTGCTGGGACTATATCTTAAGAAGCCCCAAATACAAATTAAAAAGAATATATGCACCTTATGTTCATAGCAGTGCTATTATCCAAGATTTGGACACAGCCTAAGTATCCATCAGTTGATGAGTGGATAAAAAAAACTGTTACATTTACACAATGGAATACTATGCAGCAGTAAAAAAAGAAGGAATTCTTACCTTTAGTTACAACATGGATAGAAGTAGAAACTGTTATGCTAAGTAAAATAAACTAGTTGGTGAAAGACAAATATCATATAATCTCACTTATAAATAGAATCTAATGAACAAAGTAAACTGATAAGCAAAATAGAATCATTGACATAGAAACATGGAACAGACTGATAGCTGTAAGATGGGAGGGGAGAGGTGGGGACTGGTTGAAAGAAGGTGAAAGGGCTAGTCAAAGAATATACAACAACGACCCATGGACCTGGGCAACAATGTGTGGATTACCTGTGGGAGTGGGGAGGCGGGCTGCATGAAGAGGGGGAAAGGGGGGGAAATTGGGACAACTCTAATAGTATAAACAATAACATATTATTTAAAAAACAAAGAAAATGTGTTGCAATGGTCAAGCAAATCTATGTAGGATTAAACTGAAGCGGCAGCAGCAATGGGGAAGATTCTAGGAATCCCTAAGACTAGATGTGTAGAAAAGGGAGTAGTGGAGGTTTTTATGGTTTATGGGAGAAAATTAATGACATTGTAGCTCCACATTCTAATATGTAAAGTATAGGAAGAGATCAGGTCCGAGTAATAAATGGAGAACATGAATACACGTTGGGGTCTGCAATGATCAAATTTTTCTTTATATGCTAACATTTTTTTTCTCTTGATTTCTATCTAATTTCTATAAAATTGATTTGAAT
>VMDR010031981.1:0-11863 GCA_007922815.1 Macrotus californicus
CATTCCATGTGGTAGAAATCTTTAAACATTCCTTCATAGTGTCAAAATTGCATTTATCATGTTATACTTTGAATAACAGTGATTTTTGTAAATTTTTTGATTGCCCTACTAGACTGTAGCTTCCTTGTTATTAGACACCATGACTTAATCTATTTCATTATGTATTTTTTTAATCCACAGTAGGTAGCCAAGTACCTTATACTTGTTATATGTTCCTTATGTACTTGCTCAGTAGATGTTTTACTCAGAATTAAAAGGATGAACACATGATTTAAGGCTAAGATGAACATATCTTTGACTTAAAAATATTATGATTCAATTGCAAAACAAAAAGTTTGCTTTCTTTAATCCAATAGACAGCTTCTAGAAGGGAACAGACTCACCTTTGAGATCAATAAGGTGACAGTGATCATAGAAAGATTATTTTCGCCTCCACTTCATTTTCCAAGCATTACATGTCTCTTTTTTTATAGTCCTTCTTGCCTTCTTCCATCTTAGATCCCCCTGCTGTGAAGCTTAATTAAACCATGTTTGCAAAGCATATCGAATTGTTCAGGATAAAGATGCTACAGACTTGTGGTGTGTATATGGTGATGTACTATTTCTGATCCCTCCTTGGTCTTGTCTATAAATCCCATGTTACTCCAAAGTGGTAGCAGCAAAGCAGTATCTAATCTGAAGTGATATAAAAATATAACACATTTCCACTGAGTGTTCCTAGAAGGCTTTAAGAATGTGTTTTCTTTTAAAACATATCCCTTGTAGTTTTTCTTCTGAAAGAGCAAAGCAGAAGTTGGAAATCAATTCCTATCCTGCTAATAATTAACTTTGTTTCACTGAACTGTGGTGGAAGAACTGAATGAGCTTGGACAATCACTTCACATTTTAAACCCCAGTTCCTTCACTTGAAAACTATGGAGTCAGAACAGGTGATCTCTCACCTTTGAGATATGCCAAAAAGTCAAGCAAAGAAGGTAGGTAATTTCTTATGCACGGATTTATATACACCATTGTATATGACATTGCAATTATAATTCTAGTCCTCAGTGATAAGGATGACAAATGAATTCATGATTTAAACATATATGACTTGGGGAAGGATTGCAAAATTTAACTGATTGTCTTAAATGTTAACTGCCTGAATGTCTTCCCTCTTACTCTTCCAAACAGACACATCCTGGCCATCCCTGAAAGTCCAGGACCTGGACTGTTCTATGTTGTTTTAGTTTTAGTCTCTACATGTTTTCATTCTCAATCTAAATTGTGAGCTCATTAAAGAAAGGAATCATGACTTATACTTCTTGTTAACTTTGAAAGGACCGACTGATCTAGGTGTCGGAGACCTTGAGGAGCAGTGATCAGGGAGCTTTTATAAATACCTAATCACTGTATCAGCTACATCGCCATTACAGTTAAATATGAGCAACTTTGCATGCCCATGTAATACATCATAATGAGACTCAGCATGGGCCCAAAGCCTGATTCTGCCACTTACTCAAAGTCTCTATCTCTAAACTTTCAAATATGTAAAATGGTGAATTGTCACCTGGCTTTCAGAAATGTTACCAGGATTAAATGAAATAATGTGAGCAAAGCTGGCACGTTATAGATATTTGATAAATGGTAGCTATCGGTACCATGATTAGCATGAACACGGTAGTCACACCTTTGCTGTTGTACATTTACAAAACTAATCAGCAGTTTTTGGCTTCTGCGTGTGAACAGATCTCCCAAGCAGCTCCTTGAACATTCAGCTTCGTAGGACAGCCCTAGAGAGCCTGCCTCTGGTGATCCTTGAAACTTGCTTTGAGAAATGCTGGCTCACAGTTGAATTGTTCATAAATCATTCATATTCTTAAAACACTGCAGACACACATTCCTCAGAGTCCCAAAGTTGTCAAGCGTTTGACTCTTTATTAAGCATAAAAATATTAAAATACTTTTTCTGCCCGCTATCTTGAAAGTTAGGTGGCTTGTTGAAGCAACCTGAAAGCTATTAGCTTGAGAAACAGCGATGAAAAATTACCTCGTGTAATTTTTCTGACTGAAGAAAATAATTGCTTTCTCACCTCCTGAAAATTACACAAACTTTTTTTACCCCTTATATTATAACTGCCATTTCCAATTTTCAACTATGGTTAAGGCCTCAGGTTACCCACATATCCTTTGAAGTTCGTCATTTTAGACAATTGTTTTTAGGGCAAGGTTGATACTGGATCTCATTTTGCTCTTCTGCCGATTGGCAGCATCACTGTGTTACAATTGATATTGAGACTGGTAGCAGTAAATTGCTTCAACCAGTACTTTTTGATATATTGTTCCTTAGCTCAACTTTCAAGTATTCCAGAATTTTGAGAGCAAATCATAAAGGTTATGGGCACTAGAGCAAAAACATGTTAGGACTATACAGATAAACAGATTATAACCAACACAGATTTTCAAATTATAAAATTATTTTAAACTTTAGCCTGTAAGCTTTTTTAGTATTTAAATTTTTGTCTTTTCTTCCAAAAACCTAAGCCATTGTGAGGAATGCTAATTGGGGGCAACAAAATTGACTTCATTCTTCCCAGAATCAAAATCATTTCCTATTGCATTATTTAAGATATAAGATTGATTGCTTTGACAGAGAGCAGAATAATAGTGGTTTAAAAAAGATGAAGTTACATTCTTTTCACATAAAAGTCTGAGTCAGGCCCTGGTTGGTGTAGTTCAGTGGATTGAGCGTGGGCTGTGAACCAAAGGGTTGTCGGTTCAATTCCCAGTAAGGGCACATGCCTGGGTTATGGGCCAGATCACCACTGGGGGGGCCACGTGAGAGGCAACCACACATTGACATTTCTCTCCCTCTCTTTCTTCCTCTCTTCCCCTCTCTCTAAAAATAAATACACAAAATCTTAAAAAAAAAGTCTGAGTCAGCCATCCACTGCTTGTAGAAGGCACCACAATCAGTAGAAACCCAAACTCCTTCCATCTTGTTGCTCTGTCATCCTCACACAGAACTTGCATTTTACTGTCCAAAAGGGGTGGATGTTCCAGCTCCTGCCAATGCAGCCTCATTATGGTCCATGGGAAGGGGTCATTGCAAGGGTTGGGCATGGTTCTTCCTTTGAGGTGCTCAAACCAGAAACACCACCTAAAAATTCAGTCACATTCCAGTGGACAGAACTTAGTTGCATGGCCACATTTAGCCACCAGGGGGTAGGAAAAAATGTAATCTTCGGCTGGGTTGAGATAGGTCCAGCTATAAATTCTATAACTAGGTGAAGACTGGATATTGGAAGACATCTAGCTTCCTCTTCTACCCCCGATAGTTAAGTGGACTCAGGGCACAGTGAGTGCTGTTGAGTCAGTGTATGAACTGGAGCCCTTAGGGTCGGTACTCCATTGCCTGATGAGGTTGTACGGAAATAGAAATCGTGCTAAGAAAGGCGAAGATGAAGACTAGAGGCAAAATGTGCCTCTGCTACATCTTACTTTTGCCAAGGGTCAGCCTGATGACTTAATGGTCTAAAAATGTCCAGCTATCTTTCTAAGCATCTAACTTGCCAGTGAGTTAAGGGAATCTAGCATTTTTAAAAACATACCACAGTATTCTAGGTGAAGGAACTTGGGGCATGTTTAAGAAAACCAGTATAAACCTGACATCAAGTGTTTAATTTTGTCACCAAATCTGTACAAACTCCTAGAAGTGCTAAAATTTGAAAATATATATTTACTATGTAATAGATCCTGTGATCATTCCTTACAAGTATAAAAAGTACCATTTATTCCCTGTACAGCTGCTTAGTATTTCATTGTGTGAATGTACCACTGTTATTCAACTAGTTTCCCATTGGTGATAATTTAGTTGTTTGTAATCTGCTATTACCAATAGTGCTACAAGAAAGGACCTTTGTGTGGGTATTAATTTTTTATGACATTGGCAACATATCTTTGGGATAGAGTCTTGGAAGTGGCATTGTATATCTTTAGGGTGGAGTGAAGAGGGAGTGTGGGGCCGTTGCCATAGTAAAATTCACCATATTTTGGGTACCTGAATTCAGGAGAAAGAAGGAATCATTTGATATAGGTGAAACAATTTCAAAAATATCTAAGCATACTTTTCACTTTAGAAAAAGTGGCATAACTAAGAGAAGACCTGTAAGCTAGAGGGAAGTTCTATCTTAGTCAATGGATAAAGAATATCACACTATGTAGTGTTTTATACTCCTGTGTATAAAAAGTCACCGGTTAATGTCTGTTGGAACAGAGGGATAAAACGGGAAGTTATCTTCCATCCTAGCCTGAGTAAAGTGCATACATCTTGATTCTGCTGGGGAAATCACTCATATATACAGCTAAGAAAAACTGTAGGTGAGAAATACAGGGTAAAATATCTACTGTAATGCTTGATTTTTAAGAAACAATTAGCTGTTTCTGCAGGATCTGAGATCCAAGCAACAATGAAGCAGTGGTTAGGTGAGCAAGAATATAAACTAGGAAATATTCGCTAAGGGATTGAACTTTGAAAAATAATAAATACACAGCAGGTTTTGTGATTGCCCTGCCCCCATCCTTTCAGCTCATTATTAAAATAATTTTTATTTTTCAATTACAGTTGACATACAATATTATATTAGTTTCAGGTGTACAACCCAGTGATTAGACATTTATGTAACTTATGAAGTGATCAGCCCAATAAATCTAGTATCTTTCTGACACCATCCATAGTTATTATAATATTATTGACTATATTCCCTGTGCTGTACTTTATATCCCTGTGACTGTTTTTGTATCTATCAATTTGTGCTTTTTAACCCCTTCACTTTTTCACCTAACCCCCTACCCCCCCTCCCATCTGGCAACCATCAAAATGTTCTCTGTATCTATGAGTTTGCTTCTGGTCTGCTTCTTCATTTATTTTGTTTTTTACATTCCACATATAGGTGAAGTCACGTGATGTTTGTTTTTCTCTGACTTATTTCATTCAGCACAGTACCCTCTAGATCCATCCATGTCATTGCACGTGGTGAGATTTCACGTCTATTTTTTTATGGCTGAGTCCTATTTCCTGAGGGACAGTTTGCATACACTGCGACAGTACTTTATCATGCACACCTGCCTCTTTCAGCTTCTCTGCCTGAGACCTTTCTTTGGCCCCAGGAGAACTTCAGCTCAAGTTTATGGGCAATCTGGAACTGCCCAATATTCAGTACCCAGAGAACATTCCTCAACCAACAAGGGACAGCAGTCAGTGGATAAATATTTCCAGCTTTCCTGTTTCTTGGTGGGAAAATTGTGAGCTGCAGGCTCTGAGGTTCCTCAGAGTGTCCTCTGAAAGACAGCCCCAGTGACATGTCACACACATTCCATCCGTCAAGGCACCCCATTATTGGTTTTCTCCCTTCCATGTCCTGTTTGCTTCACTTGTTCATCTTAGGACCTCCTTTCAAATATATCGCCTGCACTCAGTCTTTGTCTTAGAACCTAAATGGTGACTAGCAGAAACTTTATTTCATTTAAAAAAGTTTTAATCATCACCTGAGGATATATTTTTATTGCTTTTAGAGAGAGAAGAAAGGGGAGAAAGAGAGAGAGAGAGACATTGATGTGAGAGAGGAACACTGATCGGTTGTCCCACGCGGGCACCCTAGGTATGTGCCCTGATCCTGAATCAAACATGCAATATTTTGGTGTATGGGGTGATTCTCCAACCAACTGAGCCATCCTGACAGAGTAGAAACTTTTGTTTTTAAAATTATTCCCCATTTTTTTTACCTTCTGTTTCAAGGTTCCACAGGAAACTTACTGATGTCAAGAGTTGATCTATAATGATTAATAGAATTTTATCTTTAATGTAAAAGATGCGTTTTTCATCTTGATATCCACAGTGCCTAGCTTATTCTGTGGCATAAAGTAGCTGAACATAAATAATTGTGAAATGAATGAATGAATAATGAATGAAAGAAGGTCTGATAGGTAAGCAGACTATCTAAAAAATCTAGCACTAAGCAACCAGAGAATGTTTATGCGGGTCTATGCCATTAAGAAGCAAACAGAAATCTCAGGAAGCAGGTAATTGCATAAATCAAAAAATAAATAGCAAGAAGATGCAGAGACAGGATATCAGGAATAAGATTCAGTCTCCAAAGAAGATAATAGCTCATGACAAAATGCCAGCCTTCAGAGTGGCCAGGAGATGATGCAACCTGTCATTCATTTAATCCTTATGATAGCTGTACAGTACAGGTATTATTTGCTTCGCTTAATGGATAGGAAAAATAAGTCCTAGGAGAGTAACGAAAATGACCAAATTTGTGCAGTAAATAGTAATCAGAGAACCGGAAAGCAGGTCACCTGGTGATCTAGCTATAATTAATAGAAATATAAACTCCTAGAAGGATTGAAAGGGTTCCCATTTTGAGGACTCAGGCACCAGAGTTATACCCTAAACCTCCAGTGTCACTAGAGAAAGCCAGTCCTCATGTGGAGGAATCCTTCATAAACAGGTGAGTAGACCAGCTCTCCCTGGAGCACAGAAATAAGAATTTGGGGGCCACAATGTCTGTTTCAGTATTCAAAGTCTTATAGTTTCTCTGAAACAAGGGAAGGAATGCCCCAGCAGTGTGACAAATGATTGATTTCTGACCAATAATATCTCTCAAAAAGTAAATAAAGAGCGTGCACCATTTTTTCTTTTCCTCTCCTCTTTTGCTCTGCACTACTGAACACAATGTGCTAAATTATAATGTAAGTGAAGTCTCTCTTTGTAAATCAGCGTGCTCCCTCTTTAGGATTCAAAATCACAGTGCTGTTTTGAAGGCATCCAATGCTGTTTTGCTTCCGTGGTAGCAATTTCTCTAATCTTTGCCTTGTGGCCTCAGTGAAGGCATTTGGCAGGAGGAGCAGACCGACAGGAAAAGGCAGCGCTTCTGTGAACACAAGTGCCTTGGGAAATCAGCAGTCATGTGAAAAGAAATACATAAAAGCTACCCAGCACAGTATCTGTGTTTAATGGGACTTCATTAAAAGTATATATTTCTTAAAGTTTGCCTCAGCCTGTCAGGGAGTTTCTACAAGATGAAGTCCAAGAGCACTTAGAAGTTTTCCTTTACTTGTCTTCTTTTCAATCCACTCACAACAAGCTTCGCCGTGGAGAAGGAGAATAACAGCCTATTTAGATGGACTTTGTGCCAGAATTTGTACCATTTTCATTGTTTGCTTATAAAATACTCAGCTTTTTATTTACGAAGAGAAACTAGTACAGTCATTTAGCCTTCATCCCAGATTCAACAATTTGCTGTTAACTCTTGGTCAAATCTGTTTCATTATTCCCTGGCCATTTTTGTCTCTTCCTGAATTGTTTTAAAGCACATTCATGGATATTTAATTATGTAACTTCAAAATCAAGAACAAAGAGGAAGCCTGATGTTTGAAATGAGAAGTTCACTCAGAAGGAGAGAGGGCCAAGCAGGAGGTGCCTTTGGGGGCCCTGCCCGCAAAGAGGTGTGCATCCCAGAGTGCTCTATCATGCAGCCTTCACTAGCGCCTGGGCTTATTATGGGAGGGTCCTGATTTCAAGCAACGTCTGGCGCAGAGCTGGCTATTAATGTCTAATATCTCATGAATGAATATCACACCAGTGGGAGCAAAATTTGAGAACTCAGGAAATAGAACCAGAGTTCCGAGGATGGGAGTCAAAAGCAAGAAACGGAGGAGTTTTTAAACATGGCAAACATTGACCTCAACAAGACAAGAATTTTGTATAATAGAGGAAAAATATTTCATAGATAGAATGAAGTCAGTACTAGGAGGACTTTTAATGCTGGAAAGATGAGCTCTCACTTCCAGTGACAGGCAAATGGAGAGCTACTGAAGGTTGTCAATGCGGCGACAGCAAAGTCGTTCTTTAAGGCTACCCAGCAGAATGATTTTGATGGGAGGACCTTACAGGCCTAGCGACAGGTCAGGAGTCTGGTTCCAGCAGAATGATGGGGTAGTTCAGAACATGTGCCTTAAAGACAGATTGGGAATTTTATTTTCAGTGTGAGATTTATTATTTGGGAGATCCTAGGTGAATCACTTTTTTTCTTAAAGCATCAATTTTTTTCTCCTCTGCATAAGTATAATTTATGAACTCATTCAATATCTTTGAGTCTGCCCTTTTGTCAGTCTCTGTTGTAGCAGCTGAGTGCACAATAGGAAGGCTTACTCACGTGGAATTCTGAAGAGTGACACTGAAGTCAAGTACTAAAAAGGGGGTGTGACAAACAGTAAGAAGATAAGCATTTTATGAAGAGAAAATAATTAGTATAAACACCTTGAGGCAAGAATGAGTTGGGCATACTCAAGGAAGTGAAAGAAGGTCAGAATGCCCTTGTGATAAGGGGGAGAGTGATGTGGAAGGAGGAAGACAAATTGCTAAGCAAGGGCCAAATCACAGAGAGTTTATAAAGTGTCTTAAAAATGTCTGTCACACTTAATGTGTGATACTATTGTTATGGTTATTATTAATGAATCGACCTATATTAACAAAATGTCTAATATATGCCAGTCATGGGAATAAATGTTATTTATTTTTATTTTTTGTCTGTCTATCTATCTATCTATCTATCTATCTATCTATCATCTATTTTTACCCAGAATCATAGATTATTAATTCTGGGCAGAACCTCCAAAGTCACTTCATGGAGGGCCTCTGAATGCTAGACACAGGTTAGATAGATGCACAAACACCTGTGGAGCTTATTAAATACATAAATTCCAGGCCTCTACACCTGATCTTTCTGATTCTTCATGCCTGCAGTAGCCCCTGGGACCCTATATTTTCATAAACTTTCTAACAGATTATAATACATGCAAGTGTTGGGAACCATGGCTCAGTGTCTTTTTTTTACAGGTGGGGAAACTCAAGGCTAAGATTGCAACACAGGTAAGCGACAGACCAGGACCATTACCCACATGTTCTCCTTCCAAGCTCAGGACCTGGCTCCTGACAGATACTGACACAGAGCGGCACTGGGAGAGGGAGCAGAACGAAGGTTTATATGCCTTTATGTGTGTGTTCTCCCCAGGTGGGTGCACGGAGAACCATGGCAGAGAGAAGCTGATCTGGGCAACACACTGCCCATGGCAGCAAAGTGGTCTGATCCTAGCCCTCAATCAAAGGAGCTCTGTGATAACTGTGTAGAAAGATGGTATGTAAAATGAGGGTACCAATAACAACAAGGTGAGCTGATGGCTGCTGCAATAATCCAGACCTATAAGTATGGTGGTAAAAGTAACTTGAAGTGGTAGACAGAAATTTGGGAAAAAAGTTTTGAAGGAAAAATAGCAGGGGCATTTTGGCTTAGTATTAGCATGAGTATCAGATTGACGAAGTCTCTATGTGAAAACAGGGTTAAGTAATGGCTTCGTACTAATCTTTTCTGTCTTAGGGAGGTGATTGCAAGCCCTGCCTGTGCATCGAAATCCATACCCTAGATGTCTACCTTGTAAAAGCTCTTGAAATGCCCAGATTTGAGCAGACAAGGGCACACTCGAGATTCTACACCCCCACTATAGGTAGATACGTCCCCCCCACACATACACACAGCTGTGTAGCAGGATTAGGAGGACAAAAATGGACTCTAGTGGGTTGCCATTAAAGATAATAGTAGCTATTTCACCAACTGCAGCCAGCATGACCAGCGGTTTCAGAGAGAACAGTGGGAAAGCAGTCACCAAGTCCCTGGACCTTGATGTCAGAAAGTAGACACTACATTAAATATATCGTCCTCCTCCAAAGGGGGAGGCACTTCTGTAAACTACTTATAACGGGGTAGGCCACGGTATTGCACATAAAGACACTCTGCTCCTCCATCCTTACTAAATGCACAATAGCAGGAAGGCACATAATAGCAGCAAGACACCGCTGACCAGCAAGCACGCCTAGTGATGACGGCTCCACGCGTGCCCAGGCTCACTGTATCTATTCTTTTCCTGCTCTGCTACACACAGGAAATTACTGTTACTGGGGGAAGCAGCAACAGATAAGAATTATGACCCTCTACATGCTCTTATTATTTCATTTACAAGTAGAGAAAGTTTAGGCAAAGACACTGCTGTCTAGGGCACCTCCAGGACATCATACAATTGAAACGGAACACTTTGACCTTCTCCTAGACGAAGGATGGGCTTCTCCAAATGTTGCTCATGATCCAAGGCTTTATTTCAGTACAAATAAGGAAGATGCTTCTAGAAACAATGCGCAAGGTAAATCCTCCCTAAAAGCAGAAGATTTTAAGACCGGAAAGTGGGAAGTCTTAAGTGGCTAAAACTTCTACAGGTACCCAATTATCTCTAATAATGACAATGCCCAAAGCCTGAGAAAGTGAGGTGCCATTGTCCTAATCAGCGTCCCAGCCGCCACCCACACAGAGGCTTCGATTTGAGGTCCAGCTCTGCGAAGTCCTCCCACACAGCTGCGGTTAGCCAGATCCTTGCAGACCATGGGAGACAGGCATTTTGGGAGGGGCGGGGTGAGAAACACACAGTATTTGCCTTGGCCTCATTCTTGGAGTGTCTGTTTCGCTTAAATCAAAATATTCAAGGTAATAAAAAAATCACAAACTGCTACAGAATCAGAGAAGAGACATTTCTAGCATTTCTAGCAGGTTGAATAGACATTTGTAACTTTACCAAATATCAGAATGAGGAAGCTTTTGTTGCACTATTTCACGTAAAGATAGATGAAAAGGACATATTAAGAAAAGAATCAGTGTTCTATATTTCAGGTGGGTTTTACAAATCTGACTCCTTGCATGCACATTTTAAATACAGAATTCTAAAAGGTAAATTTAGAGAGTCATTCACCAAAACAATTTTCTACCTAATTCCTCCTTATAGTTTAAAATTTTAGTAAATTTTTTTTAAATTAAGGTAATTTGCCATATTATTAAAAATGACTACTGTTACTGGGTCTCACGTCTTTACAAAAAATTCTTGGACTGTATTTAACTTAATCTAGCTTCTATAAAGGATACATTTAAATTAAAATGAGCAAAGAATAAGTAATTGGCACTTGTGAAATGCCAAGATTATTTAAATGGACTTTGTTTTCTTAATTCTAAATTTCTTTACGTGTTTATCTCTTTAAGGCAAAATTAATGCAGTTATCTTTTTACATCATTTAATTTTCATCCTTTTCATCCTTTTCATGAATTTTACAGATAGCTTCAAACCATTACTCTCTCCAAGTGTAACCCGGGACAATCTACACCGCATTTGCCTGGGGACTTGGTGGAACTTGCAAATGTCCAGACCAAGTTTGTAAGTCAGAATCCCAAAGAGTAGAGCCCAGGAAATCGCATATTAGACATTCCCTCGAGTGCTTGAAAAAGACAGATATTCAGGACTGAGGGCCATTAGGCTTTCTGAAAGTAAATCTCACTTCAGTTGACTAGCAGAATTACAAACAAGACTTGGATCCAGGATTACTAAGTAACACACAACTAAGTGATGGTGAAAAATTTACCGCTTCAAAAGATTTTTCTCAATTTTATTCAACCTACACCATGTTTCTTCAGTATTGTGCTAGTCAGTAAATTAAAAAAAAAAGATTCAAAGTGCCTGAGCTCCTGGTGAAAGAAATCAAAAGATCTATTTCAGATGTTTGGGATCTAAAAGCTCTCTATACTTCTCCTTTCTTTTTTCTTTTTTTAAAGATTTTATTTATTTATTTTTAGAGCAAAAGAATTAATAATATTAATATTAAGTATATTTATATTTTACTCTCAAAACAACTGCATGAGTTATATGATATTATTATTATTAATTTCTATTTTATAGCCAAGGAAACAGAGACATAGAAAGGTTAAACACTCGAAGTCTCATAGCTAGT
>VMDR010031982.1:0-11862 GCA_007922815.1 Macrotus californicus
GATCTCAATGTAACAACTAAAACTATCAAAGTCTTACAAGAAAACATAAGAGCAATCTTTAAGACTTTGGATCTTAGATATGACATCAAAAGCATAAGTGACAAAAAAAATGAATAAATTAGACTTCATCAAAATTAAGACAACAAAGAATACAAGAAAATATTTGCAAATCATATATAATATATGATTCAGGACTTGTATTGAGAACAAGTAAAGAACTGTAAAGAACTCTTACAAGTCAACAATAACAAGATTTACAAATAGCCAATAAGCTCACAGGAAGATGCTCAAAAACACTAGTCATTAGGGAAATACAAATCGAAACCACAATGAGATACTGCACAATACAAGATGAGTAAACCTTAAAAATGTTATGCTAAGTGAAAGAAGCCAGATACAGAACACATATTGTAAGTATGATTACATAAACATGCAATTCTACAGATAGAAAGTAGATTAGCTGGTACCTAGAGCTGGGGGTTAGGGGGATAGAAAGTGACTTCTAATGGCACAGAACTGCTTTATGGGGTGATAAAAAAATGTTCCAAAATTAGATTTTGGTGATGGTCATATAACTCTGTAAATATATTTAATTGTCTTAATTGTATATTTTAAAGGTTCAATTCATGTATCTTTTAACACTTTTACATATCTCAATAAGGTTTTTTTTAAAAAAAGTGTTCTAATATCTAGGCTCATTACTGCCGTGACTCTAAGCAAGTTATTATGTGTGCCTCAGTTTCCCATCTTTAAAGCTGATATAAACTGACCTATCAGTTTCACAAGGTGATTTAGAAATAAATAAAATGCAAAAAGAGCTTTAGCACAAGTAGTATTTAACATAATTTACAGTGACATCAGATATTTTATTTTTTGTTATATTTTTTTAAGTTTATATATTTTTATTGTAGTTCAAGTACTGTTGTCTCCATTTTCACCACACCCCCTGCCCCACCCATCCCCGCCTCCCACCCTCGAACCTACCCCCTTTGGCTTTGTCCATGTGACCTTTATACCTGTTCCTTGATGGCCCTTCCTCTACTATCCCCCATTATCCCTCCCCCCTCTCCTCTGGTTACTGTCAGTTTGTTCTTTATTTCAATGTTTCTGGTTGTATTTTTTTTACATTACTTTTTAGCCTCCCTACACCCCCCTCCCCCTAGCAATCAAATATTTTAATTTATTAAACTTATGTTTCCTCAGTAAGACTGCAGGCACCGTAAGGGCAGGGATCGGGCTACTATCCACTACATAGCTTCCGTTGTTTTAAAAGCATGGTGTTGGCAATTTCAGTAAATAACTGCTGGCTGACTTAAAAGTGCTCAGTCTCCTCTCCTTTTGATCCCTATTCTGAAGAAGAAACATACTCTTTCTTATTCATGGGTTCCTAAGACATAATCAAAGGCTTAGTCCTAGGATTGAGTTGCCTAAAGAAGACAAATACTAAAATCTGAGCATATGAAATCTTACTCTCCACTCTACTTTTGTTATATCAAATAGGCTCTCAAAATTGAAGCCCTAATTCTTATACAGTTTATATCTTTAAAAGCCTTTTTTGGTAAATCTATATTATCAAAATAAGAGTACTTACTGCCGACAAAAGGATCAGACTGGAAAAAATCCAAGTCTGTCTCTGCAACGGGATCTGTCAGTGAACTTGATTCTACAGTAAATGGGTCTTCCTAAAAATAATTTTCAATAAGAAAAAAATTTTTTAGGAGCCAAAATTTTAAAAGGTAACATTTTAAAATAAAATAAAATAACACGCTTTAAAAAACCAACTGACGGCAATATAACAAATATTTCTATGGCATAGAGCTCTTTCAACACATTTTTCTTTTCCCTTGGTCCAAAGTAGTGTATAACCCTTCTTGGGAAACCAGCAATAAGAACATTTATATGTAAAATTAGTTTTACCTCCTTTGAATGACTGTCACTGTTGAATTCAGGGCAAACTTTCTCATTAACAGTGGCAGTCACCACTTCGTTTTCCTCAGTCACACCAGAAGGCAGTATTTCAGGACTACTTCTTGTCTACAAAACATTAATGCCATGGACTAACAATGCATTTTCTAGTTGGCAGAGGAAACTGACAAAGAATTACCACAAATTACTAGAAAACAGAAAGACAAGCAGAACATACATGCTGAGTGACTTCTCCTGTAATAATTCTTTGGAAAATGGTATCAACGATCATCAAAGTCACTCAGGTCTTAACCACTTCCCTTTAGTCATTCCTCAGCATTGATATTTTTTGATCTGCATCGATTTTTTTTTCAGAGTTTGACTATGAAGGTTATGGAACTACTAGACTCACTGGAGACTCCTGGTGTATGGGCTCAGACTCCAGGGTGCTCTGGCCATCGGCGTGCTCGTTCAGGTTGGCTGTTTCACTGCTGCTGGTGCTGAGGCTGCAATAATCTGCAGCGCCATTTACAAGAATGCTGTGTGGGCTACTGCACCAGTTCAGTTGATTACTATGGTTTTCCAGCTCTTTCATTTCCATCAGTTTCATTTGCATCTGTCAATACAAAGTAGAAGCACAAAAGAGAATTTATTACCAAAAGACATGCAATGTAAACATGGCTATACCCCTAGACTTGGTCAAGGATAAATTTGCTTCCACAAGGAGAATACACTGGGAATGAAGCAGGACTCAGAGATTTCACTAATTCATCCCAGTAAGTTCTCCTCTTGAAATTCCAGTACATGTGGATTTGCTTTTGTATGCCTTTTGAAAGCCCTAAGAATTTTGATTCAAATATCTGCATATTAGCAGTCCTTTATAGGGTGTAATTGAAAAAAGAAGGGTTAAGGTATTGGGAAAAAGAGAGCAAAGTGACACAGGAAGAAACATTTTGTGGTGAAAACTGTAGAAGAGATAAGTGAGGGAGAGTACACAGGGCTCTGGAGCCATCCACACTCCTATTGTGAAAGAGAGGAGTGAAGACAAAGATAAAATGAACTCTGGGATTTCTTATTAATGGGCTAGAGTTCTAGAAGTAGTCTCTAAATCTAAGCCATTAAGTGCTAAATAAAAGGCACTCAAAGTTTTCTTGATCCCAATATCCAAGTGACTTTATACTCCTGGGACAGAAGGCAAAAGTCAATAAATTTTAATACATACACACATGTTGGGGTCCAGTGGCAAAAAAAAAAATGCTTATTTATACTAACATCTATAAAGAAAAATAAATTTACAAATATCTTTAAAAAACTGAGAAGGTAGAATCAAAACATATTTCTTAGTTGAAAGAAATAATCTAATTTTTCATAAAATATATATTTTTTTAAATGACACTGGAATTCCCTTTATTTATTACCACACTATGCTTGTTCCTAGCAAACAGAAAAATGACCAACTGGTATTTCATAAATCAAGGCTCTGTTCACTTAGCCTTATTTTCTCCCATAAGGTTTTTAAGTTGCACAGTTTGAAATCTGTAATTTATCACAGATCATTCAGAGTCATAACCGGGGGAAAGAACACCATTTTAGACTGGAAGACAAATGTAATCCAGCTCTGTCACCTCTGAGTTAAATGATCTTAGAGTAACCGCTCCAGGTCCATTTTTTAATCCCAGAGGGAGTAATAACCATCTATTATATGCAGCAAAGACCTGTGTGAGAGAACTCTGTAAAATGTAAAGGACTATGCAAATGATGGACAACACAGCACACTGCATCTTCCACTCCTGTAGCACCTTTTTTCCCTTTATTCACTTTCTACTAATCACGCATTCTTAAAAAGTTAAAGACTCCGAGTTCTTTGAGGGTAGAGATCACAACTTTTGGTATCAACTTTGCATCTCTAACATCTAGCACAATGATGCATACTGTAAGTGCTTAATATATGTTCACTTAGTGAGCACAGGTATTGTACTGATAAATTTAAACAGTGGGCATCAGGCAACATCTATATCTATCAAATCGGATTCTACACATCTGTAACACACAGCATACGGGTGCCTTGTATAGTCCTAGTGCGAAAGAGCAGTGGCTTATAAACTGTTGTTTTTTACTTTACTCCGTAAGAAAGAAATAGGTTTTGCATCCTAACTCAATATATATGTATGTATTTGGATGTCTCCGTGTGTACATGTATACATAAATATGAACACATATATAATACAGACACATAATCATATACAGTTTATACATGACTTTATACACACATGTATATTGTACATACAGTGGTGAAAGAAGTTTCACAAAGTAATACTTATCCTTACTACATGCAGTGCAGTCTGATGTTTTCTATTCTCTATTTCATTAAAAAAATATTTTCATCATGACTATTGATAAAAATTTTAGTACCCATTATAACCTTGCCATTAAAAATTTATAACATTAACACTAAAATAATACCTATCAGATAGATGAAGTAGGAAGTGGATACACTAGTCTATTAAACAATTCTATTTATGACAGTTTATTCCTGCCTTGGCTAGTGTGGCTCAGTGGATTGAGTGTCGGCCTGTGAACCAAAGGTTTGTGGGTTTGATTCTCAGTCAGGGTACATGCCTGGGTTGTGAGCCAGGTCCCCAGTTGGGGGGGCATGTGAGAGGCAACCACACATTCCCTTCTCTCCCTTCCTTCCCCTTTTCTCTAGAAATAAATTTTAAAAATCTTTTTTAAAAAAAGGACAGTTTGTTTCTTATGATTATTTCTGAGACAATCAGTTGAATCTTGAACAGAATTAGGCACTATTGTGCCTGGCTCTCTCAGCCTATGTTCTTCCTGAGTCTCTAAATAAATTTAGCTGGTATAAAAAAATAAGTCACACAACATAAACTCTTAGAACACCTTCAAAATACCTGGATAAAAATAGTATATATCATGTAAATACAATACATAAATTTAAGATCAGAGGTTCTTTGGTTTTTTCTTGCTGTAAATACTAGGTAAGAAGTAAAGACGAAAATTCAGCAAGTCAGAAAAATTTTCAGTTATTCCTTTTTTCCAGAAAAGTTATAATTTAAGCTTTAGAGAGCAGTGAAAGTCTCAGGCTAGTTCACAACTAGATCTTCATTTTTACAGACCCATGGGAATATACTGCCCTCTTTGGGAAAAGCACAGAAGCCATTGAGTAAAATGTAAGAAATAAGCATGTTTATTCTTAAGATTTGGAGATCAGATACAATGATATAATTTCATCCACAGATACCAAACATATCCTGGCACACTTGGAAGTACACTTTACTAAGGCTATTTTCCTTACTCACAAACACTGCTTTATTTTCTGAATGATAATTCATAATACTGAGTCCTTTCTACTTTTCTTATTTACACTGCTTCCTTTGAAAGAAGTCCCCTTTCAAAAAGTGAAAGAAAACAAAAAGACAAGCAAGAGATTGAGAGAAATTATTTACAAACCAAGTATCTGATAAAGGACTTATATCTAGAATACATTTTTAAAAAACATGTAATTTGGCCCTGGCTGGTGTAGCTCAGTGGATTGAGCGCCAGCCTGTGAAACAAAGGGTTGCTGGTTTGATTCCCAGTCAGGGCACATACATGGGTTGTGGGCCAGGTCCCCAGTAGGAGGCACAAGAGAGGCAACCACACATTGATGTTTCTCTCCCTCTCTTTCTCCCTTCCTCCCTTCCCCTCTGTCTAAAAATAAATAAAATTTTAAAAAAATAAATAAAGAAAAATTTAAAAAGTGTAATTTAAAATAATAAAATCCAATTTTAGAAATAGGCAAAATACTTAAACGGACATTTCATTCAAGGAGATGTATGAATGGCTAATAAGCACATGAAAAGATACTCAACATTACTAGTCATTAATAAATTCAAATTAAGAAAACACCATGAAATAACACATTATACCTACTAGAAAAATTATAATTTAAAAATCAGACAATAAAAGTATTGGTAAGACTATGGCAAAACCGGAACCCTCAGATACTACTGGGGGAATATAAAACAGTACAGCCACTATGGAAACCAGTTTAGCAATTTAAGGTTAAAAAAAGGGGTGAGCATAACTTTACAATATAATTATTCCATACCCAAGAGAAATGAAGACATATGTCCACACATACAATTACATGCAAATGTTCATAGCATTATTAATAATGGCCCCAAAATAGAAAGACCAAATGCCCATTAACTGGGAATGAATAAACAAAATACCTATACACTTTCAATGGAATAGAATGTTGATACATGCTACAACATGGATGAATCTCAGCAAGATTATAGCTTTAGTTTGTTCAAATTCAAAATAAAAGGAATGGACTACGTCCAAAAAAATCCCACAAATGGAGCTACTTTAAATGGAGCAGGAGCTGCCGTGCCAGAAGTACTGCTTTGCACATCTTGTGCCTCAAACCTCTGGGCAAAACAACCTTTGGACTGGGCCTAAGACAACACTGTGTCCCAAAGAACTGTTTGCAAAGATAACAAGAAAGCAGATACTGTGACTACTGGGCTGAAAATTTCAAACAATGTTTAGAATTAACATCACGGTGTCATGTTATCTGCACCAATAGAAATACCTTCCTTCTATTGATGTAATTTCTCCTTTCCCTTTTCAGAAGTACCCATTTGTCTTCTACTAAGAACACGCTATGGGCTTCTGCCTAAATCAGTGTGTCCCAAACAGCTATTCTATTGATCTCAAATAAACACTTTTGTTGCCTCTCACTTTGAAAGGCCCTTTGATTTTTAAGTTAACAGCTATATGATCTCTATGCCCCTATCTAACCATCCTGCTATCTACCATTCTATAAAATATTCTCCATTTAGGAAGGCCTAGAAATAACAAAGCAAAGGATCAATCGGGGTGTCCAACCTGTGGCCCGCGGGCTGCATGCAGCCCAGGATGGCTGTGAGTGCAGCCCAATTCAAAATCGTAAATTTATTTAAAACATTATGAGACTTTTTGTGATTATGTGTTGCAATGTATTTAATGTGTAGCCCAAGACAACTCTTCTTCTTCCAGTGTGGCACAGGGATGCCAAAAGGTTGGACATCCCTGAATGCCTGAAGGCACCATAACACTACACATTTATCTATATAAAAACAGTTTTCTAATTAAAAAATTAAAGGTTGCCAATAAGCAAAACTGATTTCAAAATCAGATTCACCAAAAAGAAGATACTGGGTTATTATTTATAAAAATAAGTAACACTTAGCATTTATGAAGCAAACACTATGCTAAAATGTCTCACAAGTTTTGCCTCATTTAACCCTCACAGCAGCCCTGGGAGGATGGGGTATTATAATTAATTCTCCTGTTTTAAAGACGAGACTCTGATGAGAACATGATTCAGGCAATAAGTGGCAGAGCCAGCACTTAAGCAAACCCATCTTCGCCATGACTCCAGTGATTTGTACTCACACGTACAAAATGAACGACAGTGTAATTTATGACCAGTGACAAGAAACCTGTTTGCACGAGGTGACTGAAAAATTGACAATAAACTGGGCAGAGAGAGAAGTTGAGAAATTATTATTCAGTGAAAGGATATGTGGGGGCCCGTTTGAGCAAATTTCTTGCTGCTACAAGACTTACTGAACTGACTTCCTGCTGTGAATCTTGCAGGTGCTGCTGAAGAGGTCCCAGATGGGCCCTCCCTGACTCCACACTCTCCTCTAGTTCTGCTGTTTCTTGCTGTAGGCGACTGAGCTCTTCTCTAGCTTTGGCCAGCTCTTCCTCGTAAGTGGAGATCTGAGATTCTTGACTAGTTAATTCAGCTTTCAGGGATGAGATCTATAACATGGAGGTGCATGAGAAGAAAGGGGGATATAAAAAGATGTCATTAAAGTGGTCCACAAGGTAACATGTTTACTTGTTTAGTTTACTATTTTGGTATTTTTATGTAAATTTTTGATAGAAAAGAGCATTTAGAGAACAAAGAGAGGAGAGCTAAAGGCACGGGTATCATATTTCCAAATAAAATTCAGAAAATAGCTCATTAAATACCCTATTTCCCCTAAAGAGGGCCTGTAATCTCTGGATGAGCCAGGTTTCATTTCCCTCATGTGCCCAGAGTGTTAATTAAATTGCCACCTAACGACAACAACGACAAGAAATGGAGAATGTTTCCATTTTAAGCCAGGAAAAGCAGCGAAGGCATAGATGTGCAGCAGTAACCAGCCAGGCTTTACCAGCTGGGCCTCCTCAGCGCATTTCTTTCTGACTTCAGTGAGCTGCTCCTCCAGCTGGGCTTTCTGCTCGTCCAGACCATCAAGGAGCTCCTGCACTTGCTGTTTCTGGGCCTGTAGTTTCTGCAGATTAGTATTCTCCCTTTGAACTTCATCTTGAAGATCCTGAAATACAAGAAAATGAACATATGCTCTTGGGAGGCAGGGGAAGGTTAAGTCAACAACTTTTAAGAGCCTATCTTGAGGGAAAATCAAGTCTTATCTTATTAAGTATATTGTGTTGGTGGGTTGCCGCACTAGTAGCTTTAAAATACAATGTTTCCTTGAGGACCTCTTCCGTAGACTCCAGATTTAGATATTCAGTGTGCTTACATTGTCCTTAGATGTCTGATGTGCTCCACTAACAAGTCAGTAACCAAACTCCTGGCATTCCCCGACCCTAAATCTGCCTTAACCTCAACCTACACACTCCTCTGCTTTCGGTTCCTCTGGCAAAAACAAAACAAAACAAAAAACTCTCCCAAAACCATCATCTCTGACTCTTCTCTTTCTCTAACATCTGCTTATATTCAGTATAGCAGCCACTGTAGAAAACCTATGTCAGATGTCACTCCTCTAACTTGAAACTGGGCACGGACTCCCCATCTCCCTCACTAAAAACCGAAGTCCTTACAATAGCCTTCCATGATCCTGACCCCATCTCCCAACTTCATCTCCGACTGCTTTCTTCCTTGCCTGTTCGATTTCAGTCATACTGGCCTTACCGCAGCTCCTCAAACATGTCAGATATGCTCTTCTCCGGATCTTCCATGGATTATCCCCTCTTCCTAGAAAGTTCTTCCTCCAGGTATCCACATGGCTCAATCTCTCATTCCTTTCAAGTCTTTGCTCAACTATCACTTTCTCAGTGAGACCTCCCTCAGCACCACCACTACCTCAGGCCTTCCTACCTCTAAGCTTCCCTCATATACAGCATATGATTTTTCCACTGCTTTTCAGAGAGGAAGGGAGAGAAAAACATTGATGTGAAAGAGAAGCATTGACTGGTGGCCTCTCATACACGCCTGGACCAGAGATCAAACCCGCAACCTAGGTATGTGCCCTGACCAGGAATCAAGCCCACAACTTTTGGGCTAGGGAACAGCATCCATCCAACTGAGCCACACCAGCCAGGGCTATAACATACGATTTTAGTTACTTGCTGTAACAGCTTTGTTGATGTAATCGCATGCCATATAATTCACCCATTCAAAGTGTACAATTCAATACTTTTTAGTGTATTTACAGAGTTGTGCAACCATCACCATCACAACAATTTTAGAACATTTTCATCACCCCCAAAAGAAACCCCACACATTAGCAAGCCACACCTTACTCCCTCCAGATCACTCCCAATGGAACCATATAACATGCAAATTTTGGGGACTGGCTTCTTTGTTGCTTCCCATGTTTTAAAGGCTCATCTTTGTGGGCAAAAAATAACTATTTTTAAAAACTTTATTAAGATATAAATTAAATATTATAAAATTCGTCTCTTGAAGAATACAATTTGTGTTAGTAAATCTATACAGTTGTGCAAGAATCACCATAATCCAATTTTAGAACGCTTGCAACACCTAAAACCTTCCCTCACACTTTTTCAGTCACTCCTTGTTCCCATGTCTAGACCTAGGCAACAGAGCACATAATTGATCTTGTTTATGGTTTTAATCCTTCTATTAGAATGTAAGCTCCATGGGTCCAGGGATATTTATAACTTTTGTTCACTGCTGTATTCCCAGTTCCCAGTATGCAAGAGTTACTCCATAAATATTTAGTGAATAATGAATGGCATCATAAAGATGTCAATTATCTCCTAATTCATCTATACATCCCATGAAAATTCTAACAAGGTTTTTCAAGGAATCTGACAAGGTGATTCTAAAACATATGTGGAAGAGCCCTGGCTGGTGTGACTCAGTGGATTGAGTCCCGGCCTGAGAACCAAAGAGTCACTGGTTCGATTCCCAGTCAGGGCACATGCCTAGGTTGCAGACCAGGTGCCCAGTTGGGGGTGTGGGAGAGGTAACCACACATTGATGTTTCTCTCCCTCTATTTCTCCCTCCCTTCCTCTCTCTCTAAAAATAAATAAATAAAATCATAAAAATAAAAATAATAAAAACAGTTTGGTATTGATGTGGGGACATAGACTAAAGGAACAAAACAGAATTTAGATACAATATAGACATATACAGAAAAAACTTTTATTTTAAACCTAAAAATATAACTACATGCTGCTTTCTTTAAAAATCATCTTTAAAAGGGCCAGCACAATAGATGATCATCATGAAAGACTTGTCTAGTGCTACCCTTTCATGAGTCTATGTGATTACAGACTCATAATGGTGAACTCCACTTGTACTTTGTCATTAATTTGCCAGCACCACCTAGAAGTTTTTTCATGCCTAAATTTAAAAATTTACCTACACTGTTAACTGATCCATCATCAAATACAGAGGTATTGCTTTAGATAGGCACCTGGCATTGGCTCTCAGTAAATACATAGTGGCTTTCACTGTGCCAGCCTTGATTCATAATTCTGCCTTTGTTCCTTCCTATTCCACATGCCTAACTTTCTTTAAAAAAAAAAAAATAAAGATTTTATTTATTTATTTACTTTTAGAGAGAGGGAGAAAGAAAGGGAAAGATACATAATGTGCAGTTGCCTCTTGAGCACCCCCTCCTGGGGACCTGGCCCACAACCCAGGCATGTGCCCTGACTGGGAATCCAACAGGGGACCCTTTGGTTCTCAGGCTGACACTCAATCCACTGAGCCATACCAGTCAGAGCCTAACTTTCTTCTAAAATAACTCAGATAGGAGCATTCTTTAATCACTCCACTATTCCAAAAATATATGATGGTTCCCTCTCATCTGCAGAATAAAGTAAAACTGGCTACAAAACATCAGAACCATCAAATCGGGGCTCCAAGTTACCCTTCTACTAACTCCATTTCCTCACACTCACCTGTGCCCCACTTCCTTTTCTGCCTCAAAAGGCCCTCTTCCTTTTCTAAGCCATTTCCTCTGCCTTACAGGCCCTTCTCCACCTCTGCTATCTGGAAATGCACTAATCATTCCTTAAAGACCCAGCCAAATTTAATCCCTTCTGACGTACCTTGAGTTTCTTTTACCCGTGCTCTTATAGCAGTTTGTACCTAACTTCTATTATCATACTTAGTACACTGGATTATAAATTGCTGAAGGACAGAGCCAATCCCTCATCTTTCTTTGAGGTTCCACAACCTAGTACATAGCTTAACACATTCCAAACAATAATTAAGCAATGACTAATACTATCACCAGGATTCTAGTATCTGGGAGAAACTATCGGCAAGTGTGCCTGGGGTTGACAGAAAGAAAGGACTTGATGTTCTTTTAACATGGTGTGAAGAGTTTCACTCTCTATTCAAATTACAGCTAAATATTAATACTAGCCTCAAAATGACCTATGATAAAAGGCCATTTCTTAAATTAAAATATCTAAATTTCTATTCACGGTTTTTGTAATGTGTAGACCAAAGCTGACCTGACATTTAAAATGTCCATTTTATGAAAATAATCTTTACTGCTTCAGCGTGTCACTATGGCATATGCCTTTTGTGTGTCTTTAAGCTTATCTGTTTTGCTCTATACATTGTATTATGCGCTATTCTTACTCTTCAGGAAGGCAGAATAACCACGTCACTTTAACACAGTGGCTTG
>VMDR010031983.1:0-11840 GCA_007922815.1 Macrotus californicus
TGGGGAGGAGTTCATTACATTATTCTGTTTTCAATATTTCATAATAAAAAGTTTAAAGTGATATTTAGTCAAGATTACTATGGCTGCTATTACTGAAAAGATTTGACTGTGTGTATAATAGGTGAAAACTCAAAAGCATAAAAAAGAAGGGATGTAAATGTTTAGGCAAAAGAGCAAAGTCATGGATACTGACTCCACTTGAAAGAAGGAGCTCTGGAACACACTGAAAATTTGTAGAAACAAAATGAGAATAATAATGTTAATGATAAAAACAGTAGCTAACACTCATAATAAATAAAACTTAGCAACCTTGCTGCTGTATATCAGGTCTATAATGATATATTTAAAAGGTAATAATACCTCTGCAGCTCAACTCTTGTCCATGTAGTTTCTGGAAATTTGTAGGATAACTGTGTTCAAATTCACCTGTAGCAGTGGTGATTTGATTTCTCCCAGGTGGAAAATATGTGCTTTCTCACCAAGTAGAGAGTGCCAGGCAAATTCAGTGTCCCTATGTTGTTCAAAGGGGACTCCTGGGAGAGCGGGGAAGTTGGCTAGAACTGGAGCATTTGACGACCCTAAACACAAGACTTTTGTTTCAAACATGTAATATATATAGTTTTTTTTTTTAAAAGGAGATCATCACTACTAAACCAGTATTTCAAGATATGTTAAAAGGACTGCTTTTAAGAAGAAAAGTGAACTTCCGGCCAAGATGGAGGCATAGGTAGACACACTGTGCCTCCTCACACAACCAAAAGAAGAACAACAACAAATTTAAAAACATAAAACGACCAGAAATGACAGAAAATCAAACTGTAAATATATATATATATATATATATATTATCAATGACAACAGAATGGTGGTAGAAATTAGCTACTACAGAGTAGGAAATAGTAGATGAAACTATTGAAATGCGAAATCTATTTGGGAAGATAGAAACAACGTATACATGAGTTTTCTTTTCATCCTCAAGCTCTTCTCACATAAAAAAGTAGAAAATTCTCTAATGTAGAAATACTAGTGATTTAAAAAAATACCTTTTTGTAAGAATTTAAATTGAACTTTCAGCCAAGATGGAGACATAGGTACATACACTTTGCCTCCTTGCACAACTGAAAGAAAGACAACAACAAATTTAAAAACAAAACATAACCAGAACTGCCAGACAATCAAACTGTATGGAAGTCTAACAACCAAGGAGTTAAAGAAGAAACATTCATCCAGACCTGTAGGAGGGGCAGAGATAGGCAGCTGGGGTGGAGAAGACATGCGGTAAGGCAGCAGCTGGCAGAGCAGGAGGTTCCACATTTGCGTGCGGATTAATCAGGAGGAACAACTGAGGAGTGAGACAGACTGCACAACCCAGGGTTCCAGCGCAGGGAAATAAAGCCTCAAAACCTCTGACTGAAAAATTCTGTGGGGATAACGGTGGTGGGAGAAACTCCCAGTTTCACAGGAAAGTTCGTTGGAGAGACCCACAGAGTCATAGAACGTACACAAACACACCCAAGTGGGAATCAGTACCAGAAGGGCCCAATTTGCTTGTGGGTAGTGGGGAAAGTGAATGAAAATGGCTGAGAGCTGAGGAAGTGGAATGACTCCCTCTCAGACCCCTCCCCCACATACAGGGCCACAATGTAGAGGTGTGGGTTACCCTGCCCTGGTGAATACCTAAGGCTCCGCCCCTCACTACCTAACAGGCACACTAAGACAAAAAAATATGGCCCAAATGAAAGAACAGATCAAAGCTCCAGAAAAAATACAACTAAATGATGAAGAGATAGTTAATCTATCAGATGCAGAGGTCAAAACACTGGTAATCAGGATTTTCACAGAAATGGTTGAATATGGTTGCAAAATAGAGGAAAAATGAAGGCTATTAAGTGAAATAAAGGAAAATATACAGGGAACCAACAATGAAGGGAAGGAAAATGGGACTCAAATCAATGATTTGGAGCAGAAGAAAGAAATACACATTCAACTGGGTCAGAATGAAGAAACAAGAATTCAGAAAAATGAGGATAGGCTTAGGAACCTATGGGACAACATTAAACATTCCAACATCCTAATCGCAGGGGTGCCAGAAGGAGAAGAGGAAGAGCAAGAGATCAAAAACTTATTTGAAAACATAATGAAGGAGAACTTCCCCAATCTGACAAAGGAAATAGACTTCCAGGAAGTCCAGGAAGCTCAGAGAGTCCAAAAATGCTGGACCCAAGGAAGTATACACCAAGGTACATCATAATAACATTATCCAAGATGAAAGATAAGGAGAGAATCTTAAAAGCAGCAAGAGAGGAGAGAGTCACCTACAAAGGAGTTCCCATAAGACTATCAGCTGATTTCTCAAAAGAAACTTTGCAGGCAAGAAGGGGCTGGAAAGAAGTATTTGAAGTCATGAAAGGCAAGGACCCACATCCAAGATGACTCTCTCTAGTAAAGCTATCATTTGGAATGAAAGGGGAGAGAAAGTGCTTCCCAGATAAGGTCAAGTTCAAGGAGTTCATCATCACCAAGCCCTTACTATATGAAATGTTAAAGGGACTTATCTAAGAAAAAGAAGATAAAAACTATGAACAGTAAAATGACAACAAATTCACAACTATCAACAATCGAACCTAAAAAAAACAAAACCAAAAACAAACTAAGCAAACAACTAGAATGGAAACAGATTCACAGAAATAGAGATCACATGGAGAGCTATCAGTGGGGAGGGAGCAGGGTGAGAAAGGGGGAAAAGGTACAGGGAATAAGAAGCATAAATGATAGGTACAAAATAGACAGTAGGAGGCTAAATATAGTACGGGAAATGGAGAAGCCAAAGAACTTATGTACAACCATGGATGTGAACTAAGAAGTGGGGAATGATGGTGGGAGGATGGTACAGGGCAAAGGGGAATAAAGGGGAGAAAATATGGGACAACTGTAATAGCATAATCAATAAAATATATTAAAAAATAAAAAGAATTGAAATTGAAAAAAATTTAAAATACCTGTTTGTAAAAAAGCAAAAGAAAACAAAATCCATGGGTGTAGGTGGCTTAAGAATGACTCAGGTGTGTGCTCCGTGCTTGTGTTTTCAACTCTGTGATTTTTGTACAAGTAGGGAGAGGAAGAACCAATCCTGTTGACATAAGATAAAAGGTGTCCTCACACATGGTTAATGTCATAGGATTCACTAGCTGGCATTTGAAGTGTGAATATTGTAGTTGTAGAAAGAGAAGAATGAGAATAAAAATAAGGAATGAGGAATATGGAGGAAGATCCCAGGTTATGCCTACACAGTTTATGTAACAGGGAAGCAGTGGTGTCGAGCTTAGGACAGACAGGGCTATGTGCAGAGTACAACTGCAGAGAGTAATTGAAATTTATATAGATTTTGACTAAACTGTGACCACCACCCACATTTCCCCATAATCTTGCAAGCCAGACATGCCATTAAATGTGATCTGATCCCTCTCAAACAGGGGCTATTAGTTGTAGAGAGCTCTGATAATTACTGAAATGTCTGATGAAAACAAAGGACTAAAAGAACTCCTGGATGCCCAGAAAGAATAATCAGAACCGCTTTGCTGCCGGCCCTATGGACACCCCATGTAGCAATGTAAGGGGTGTTTTCCCTCACAGGCCTTCCTGCTCAGAATTTACATGATGTAGAATAGAGAGAGCATTTTATGACAATGTATGTCAGTGAGTATATTTATTAAATTGTAGATTTTCTTTCTTTTTGCAGAGACATAGAAACGTCCTGTAGAGCTACTAGTATATTAATAATCAATAAAAAGGGTCATTTACTGAGTGATTACTATGAACTGACACATGACTTGGGGAGGATGTAAATTCTTAAAGGAATGGATGCTCCTCAGACCAAAATCACAGAGACCCACTACAGTGTTATTATCTCCACTCAATAGAAAAGGAATCTGAGGCTCAGAGGGGTTACATAACTTGCCCAGGATCATGCAGCTGGTATGTGAAGAAGCCCTTGTCTGTCTGACTTATAAGCCCAGGCTCTTGAAATCTCATTATTTGTGGACTCTGAGTGGATATAACCAGCAAGCACATTTCTGGGAACTGTGTCCTTTGAATACATCTGTGTAGAATATTACAATTTCAATACATTTATTTTTAAAAAAAGATTTTAAATTTATCTTTTAGGGAGAGAGGAAGGGAGGGAGAAAGAGAGACAGAGAAACATTGAAGTGAGAGATACATTGATTGGTTGCCTCTAGCACACCCCTAACTGGGGACCTGGCCCACAATCCAGGCATGTGCCCTGACCAGGAATTGAACTGGTGACCCTTCAGTTTGCAGGCCTGTGCTCAGTCCACTGAGCCACACCAGCCAGGGCCAATTTTAATACATTTAAATATAAACATAAAAAAGTCACTCTCAGCCTTTGTTCCCATTGCTCCTATCAGGATGTTTCTGGGTTCCCAGGTTCTGAACCCTTCCTTTCCCTGTAAATGAGACAACTAACCCTCTTCCCTGCCTCCACTGTAAGAAAACCCTTTAATTCTGCTGTGAGCTAGTGAATTTAAAAAAACTTGGTGCAACAAACCAGGACTAAACGCCAGTCACATTCAGCCCTTGGGTTCTTTGTTTTGCTCTTGCTTATCAACTAGACATGGTTCTTGGTTTTTTGTATCTTGTGTTCAAATTCCCACCTTCATCACTTGCTGAGATGCTGCGTGTTCAGGGAATAGGGCATGCTTGTTCTTGCCAATTCCTTCCTAATGCCCATGATCCCACACTGAGCACCTAAGTGGGGTCAGGCCTGAGAGTCCTGCTGCCTGACTTGTACCCTTTGACTTTAGGGCCTCTCAAGGCACTGGATCCTAGATTCCTGTTCCTATATTTGGCCCATCCATGGGTCTTGCCGCTATCCCATGCTGGATCTTCCTAATTCTGTCTACTTGCCTAAACCAGCACATTTTCTCAGTTGACATATGCTTGAGCTATTACGTTCCGCAAATTGGGTGACTTCCTCTAGGTCCCAGAAGCTTTTTTTGTCCCTCAAATGTGATCCTACTTCTACCCATGAGCAAATATAATTTTGAGTCTTGTGCCCTTCCTTTTTACCCTCCCTGGCAGCAATGAACCAGGATCCTCATAGCTGGGCCCCAAGTTGTAAAATTTTCTCCACCTAGAATGTTCTTTCTTTATCCCCTCCATTCTGGATATGCAAATCCAACTGACTGGCTGAGGCCCAGCTCAAAGGTCACATTTCCTTGAAGTCTTAACTGATCCCATAGCTGGCAATATTTCCTTTCTTTGTCATCCCATAGCAATTTATTTTTATCTCTTTGATAGTACCTATAACAAGCTCATGTACATTATCTAGATTTAGTTCAACTGTAAACCTCTTGAGGTCAGGTAGCACTCCATTAACATCTGTAATTGAGCTAGCACCATGGTTGTCTATAGAAGTAGCCTAATATACAGGGTCTGGCAGAAGTAATGCTTGCTTGAGTGTGGTTAGTAGGGCAATAATATGAGTGTAATAATTTATAGTTTTAATTTGAACATTTCACCCAAAATGTCATATGGTCTGTTTGAGTGTAATATTGTTATGTTATAGAATTGCATGCTCATGATTTTGTAATAAAATGTTTTGTAATAAAAATGGGACATTATTTGTGTAGGACCCTGTATGTTTGTCAAATAAATACATAACTTGTCCAGCTACTTTTCTCTATTTTGGTTTAAAGAAGCAAAAGAAACAAGTCATGAAGCTTAGACTCTAGTCTTAATTTGGCTACCTACTTAGTCCACCAACTTGAGGAAACCACTGCAAATTAGCTTTATCTCTATTTGTCCATTTAAGAAGTAGTAATAGCCCTAGCTGTTGTGGCTTAGTGGGTTGAGCACCGACCTGCAAACCAAAGGGTCACAAGTTTGATTCCCAGTCAGGGCACATGCCTGGGTTGCAGGCCAGGTTCCCACTGTGGGGCATGTGAGAGGCAACTGCACATTGATGTTTCTCTCTCTCTCTTTCCCTCCTTTCCCCTCTGTCTAAAAATAAATAAAATAAAATCTTTTTGAAAAAGAAGTAGTAATAAAAATACTTCTAATGGATGATGGCTATGTGTATATAAGAATATAGATAGAGCCCTGGCTGGTGTGGCTCAGTGGATTGAGCGCCAGCCTGTGAACCAAAGGGTAGCTGGTTTGATTTCCAGGCAGGGCACATGCCTGTGTTGTGGGCCGGGTCCCTAGTAGGGGGCACTTGAGAGGCAACCACACATTGATGTTTCTCTCTTTCTCTTTCTCCCTCCCTTCCCCTCTGTTGAAAAATAAGTAAAATTAAAAAAAAGATTATAGATACCCTGTCTCATGCTTTCCAAGAGGATAAAGTTTCTACAAGTTGCTCTTACTAAGATTGGGAATAAAATGAGGTTCAAAACCGTTGGGTAAAGTTGGATACAGGAGCTTAACGGACTAAATGCTAATCTCCAGTCTATGATATGAAAGAAGAATTGGGTTGGGTGCCCAGATACCATTCTGTAACTGATCACGCGTCCAGCTGCCTGCTGCTTTGAAAGCCAATACTCAAGAGGCAGGTGCTGATGTAAAGGAAAGTGGTTTTATTCAGGTGCTGGCCACCTGGAAGATGGGGGACTCTTGTCTCAAAGCTCATCTTCCCATCTCAGTGCAGGCAGGGGTTTTTATAAGGAGGAAGAGGGACAAGCCAAAAAAAGAGATCGGGGGAGAGGCTATGGAGATGCAGGCAGTGTCCTTGCTGGTCCTGATGTGGATCTTTAATGTCAATGTCCTGGAACTGGTCAGTGCAGCCAAATTCCTGCAGTGGGGCAGTCCACATCACCGAAAGTTGTGGTCAAGGCTGTTTCTTGTACAAGCAGAAACTGGAATTGCTGGAGCTTGCAATGTGCTTACAAAGAAACTGCCAGTATGTGAGTTCTTTTTATCAATTTGTTAGTACATCTTATTCTAATTCCATTTCATGGTAAATCAGAGTAGTATAAAGTTTTTATTTCCTGTTACAACTCTACGTAGGGAAAGTGTTGTAATCAGATTCTGTCGGTTAATTAAATCAAAGTCAAATACTTAGAAAAGGCAGAGTAGGTGGGGCACTTTGGCTCTCCATCAATTCATGTGGACAGGGTTTTATTGCAGAGATGGCCTCTTTTGAAAACCCCCAAACTGCCTCTTGGGCTCTTCTTGACTGGCCTTGAGGTTGTGATATTGTGATTTATAATAAGAAATATATATTTGGGCTTCCTCCCAGGTCTGGCACAGAACTCTTAAAACTCTTGGAATTTTCTAAGTGATAAGAGTGACAAAGGTATTTTTATTATGTTAATGAGGTGACTTTTGGAAAGCAACTAAAGATGGAGGAGGCTGGTTGCCAGGGGAACCAACCACATGATTAGAGAATTGGAACTTTCACTCCCACCCTCTGACCTCCAAGGAGGGTGAGGGGCTGGAGGCTGAATCAATCACCAATGGCCAATGAATTAATCAATCATGTGTATGTAATGGAGTCCCCATAAAAACCCAACGGAAGGGGTTAAAAGAGCTTCTGGACTGTGAACAAGGGGAGATTTGGGGACAGGGCAGGAGAGCTTTGTGCCCTTTCCCTGTACTTTGCCCTATACATCTCTTCAATTTGGTTGTTCCTGAGTTACATTTTTTTACAATAAACTACTGATCTAATAAGTAAAATGTTTCTTTCTAGAGTTTTGAGCTGCTCTAGCAAATTAATCGTACCCCAAGGGGGAGGGGGTCCAGGGAAACTTCTCATCTATAGCTAGTCCATCGGAAGCACAGGCAACAACCTGGGTTTGTAATTGGCACCTGAAGTGGGGGTTGGGGATGTGGGTAGTCTTATAGGACTGAACCTTAACCTGTGGGTCCTGACTCTATCTCTTGGTAGGTAGTGCCAGAATTGAGTTGAATTACAGGACACCCAGGTGGTGTGGGAGAATTCTTTGTTGTTGTGGGGCACACCCCTCCCCCATCAGAACTGGGTATAAAACACATCAGAGGACCTCTCAACATGCCCCTGACAGGGATGATAACTCAACTAGTGTCAAAATAAGTGACTCCTTTTTCAAAAATTAAAAAAATTTTTACATTTATTTATTTATTTGAGAGAGAGAAAGAGAGAGAGAGTGATTTGTTTTCCACTTATTTATGCATTTATTGGTTGCTTCTTGTATGTGCTCTGACCAGAGATTGAACCCACAACCTCAGCATATTGGGATGATGCTCTAACCAACGGAGATATCCAGCTGGGGCAAAATATGTGAGTTCTAACCAGGTGTCCATGCCAAGTTACTTTGCTTTACTTGAATATTTATACTTTTATCTTTTAAAGGGCAATAAACACATCTGTCCTTTAAGATTGTTATAGTGATCAAATAAGAATTTTTAAAGGGCAATAAACACATCTGTCCTTTAAGATTGTATTGTGATCAAATATGAAAATATTTGTGAATAAAATGCATTTTGCAAAAATGTATGATGCATTTGAAAAAAAGTGGATTTCAGTTTTTTTTGAAATGAGTGCCAACTTGGCAAAAAATAGTGAAGTAACACTTTGTATGTTTGGCATCATTGGGGGATTCATAAAAGTGAATTTTCTGGGTTGGCTAACCCCTTGAAATATCAACGTAAGAAAATGATACTACACACAATTGACCATACACTAACTGAAAATGTCCCACGTGATCATGAGGTCACTTTATCCTCCTCCTCCCACTCTCTGGAGCCAATTACCAATTCAGTTACATTCAAATTTGCAATATTGCATTACTGTGAGGTTTTATCATATGTGGTCTTCTGTGTTCTTTAGCTGAATGTGCAGAAAACCATTAACAATTTCTGGGGTCTTAGTTATCATAAATAGAGTTGAGCTATGATAAAACATGTAATGTCCCTATAGTACATGACCCCAGACTGTTAAGCTTTGTTGAATTATTAAATTTGCTTTTTCTGACTCTTACTTTCTCCCCAGCTTTCTATGACTATTTTTGCTGTTGTCAGAGTACTGAGAAGCTGTAGTTTTTTCATTCGTCTTCTATTTGCTCCTTTTAACCTGCTACAGGTTAGTAAAAACCCAAAGCCAGTAAATCAAATTTATTAGAATATATGTTCTTCTCAGGCCATGAGCCAAGGGGAAAAGAAGGTTATCAAAAAAGTTTGTAAAACAAAGAAAAACAAACAGAAAATAAAATAGAAACAACCTAACAACAAGGTGATATTTTGAGGTCTCAATCCTTACATGCATAATTGTGAGAACCCCAACTTTATTCAAATCCCTCCCTTTGAGCTTAAAAAAAGCAAAGACTTTTTTAGGCAGCTTCCACACTTCCTTTTTTCTTCACCAGGCCATGGGCTCTTACCTTGTGTGTGGCTGCCGTGAGGCCCACCGTTCGAAAGGTACTGGCATGTCTGATATACTCCATTGTACTGTAGCCCCAAGGCACTGTGGGTCATTATTATTACATCATTGCCTCAGTGAAGCATGCCTCTCATGTGCACAATCCCTTTGCAATGTAATTTTGAAACTTCCTGCCTGTATCAAGAGCAGAGACTCTACCTGATGTCTTATATCCAGGCTGCTTTGTAACTTGCTTTGACTAACAATGTGGTAGAAGCCACACTGCCTGACTGTGAGGTCTTCTCTCATGAGGTCTGGCAACCTTGCCTTTGCTTTCCTGAAACACTGCTGCCTGGGGAACAAGCATGAGCTGGCCTCTTTGAGGATGAGGGACCACAGGGAGAGAGAGACACAGCTAGGCTAGCTGATGCTGCAGACACTTGAGTGAGAACATCCTAGACCAGCCAGTGCTAGCTAGCCCCGCAGCAGCACTGGTCACCCTTGTGGAGACCAGGAGAAAAACTGCCCAGCTGACCCCAGGCCAAATTGCAGAATTGTGAAGAAATAAATGGTTTGTTGTTTGAAGTCACTGTGTTTTGGGACCAAATGATAAGTGAAAGAGGAAGATAGGAAAATGCTTCTTACCTATCAGCCTCCATGGTGTTTGTTATATCCCAAAAGGCCTGCACAGCGTAAATGATAAAGATACTGTTTACCGTGTCCTGCTTTACTCTGTTGTCCCTGGGGTGCGGGCTCTTATCAGGAGTGTCAGGGGCTGCCATGCAGCCCTCATTCTCATCAGAGCCTGTGTCTGACCTTCTGCACTTGAACTATACCTGGAGTGCTAATGGGGCTCCTACTCCCCTGCAGTTGAGGCGTCTTACTCTGATGGCTACTGACAGTTCTCAAATGGCCCTCGGGAACATGGAGGACCAGCACAGCCACCCCCAAATACCCTTCCAGAGTCTGGTAAATTGAGTAGATCCAGTTTCTCTCCACATGCTGGGACTCCATTCCATTTATCTAAAGCAAGAACAAATTGAGAGTAAGGCCGGAGTGGTTCTTTTTTTGAGCAAGATATTTTCTTTTCTTTTCTATTTTTTTGTACTGTTCAGAGGCCTTTTTGGGTTGTCAGGGTACTTGGCTATATTCTCATTAGCTAAGGAAATGACCTCCAGATATACCATTTTCTGTGCAAGAAGGGATCTATTTTAAAACTGGAATTCCTTGTGTTCTTGCCACTCTATGATGGAGAGTTTAGTTGAATGAGAGATTTCGTCACTAGCATAACTGTATAGAACATGGCTTTCTCAGATAAACTTTGTGTGCCCTTATTTCAGAGTGGGAGTAAAGGTAAAAAACTCTTCAAATTAAAATTATATAAATTTTAATGTCTTATTTACTGTCATACCTGTAGATATGCCACCAAAATATTAGTCAGGGAATGATATAATTGCAGCTCATCATAAAACAAATTTTTCTCTTTTATTATTGAGATGGTAATAAAATATTATGAAGAATATTTTGAAACTACCAATAATGAACAACTTTTAAAAAGATATGAAAATCACTTAATTTCACCTCCAGAGATAGCTATTGTTAATGTTTTTAATATGTCCTAGACTTTTTGAGAGTACACACTCATTTATGAGGAGAGTCCTCGAAAGATAGAATGCAATCTTTTTTGCTCCCTCCAACTTGTATTTTACTCCAATTATTAGGTTAAAAGTCCACCAAGGCAGGAACTGTCTATTTCAGTGTAGATATTTATGCAATTTTTATGGTGGTTGACTCATCATGCTTTAAAATATGGATAAAATATGATCTGTAAGGCCAGCAAATTTAGCCGCCTGGGTTCCATCATTCTGTGATGATGCCTGCATGCCAAGGAAACCGTTCATGCAGCACAGGAGGAGGGTGGGTGGGTGGTGAGGGGTGGGGTAGGGTGGGGTGTGGGGTGGCGTTAAGGACAGACCTGTTGGTAGCCATCAAATCAGCAAAACAGCCTTTCAGTTGACTATACTTTCCTTCCTCCAACCATGTGGATATTGGTTAAGATTCTCAAAAAGGTGAACATTACTCCCAAAGAATTACATTCACTCTGCCTGGCTCAAGTATGCTTCAAGGCGTTCATAATTTATTGGAATTCAAAATGAAATGAAGAAAGCAAGCAAGCTGCTTTAGAAAACAGATGGCTTTAATTAAATATAACCATTAATCTTGTCCTGATTATTTACTGGAATGTGTTAGATTACAATGTTTCCTTAATCTATTGATAAACTATCACCATAAAATATGTTACTGAAGTAAAATAATTGTTGATGTGTTAATTAAAATCATTGGATAGACCAGAAGCTTCCCTTTGATGGAATTAGGAAAGTGAAGAATTTACTTGAGAAGAAAGAAGGGGTTACTGTAATATCAGATTGAACGCATCAGATTGCAGGCAATTTTAGGGTTGTGGAACAACAGCGTAAGTCTGTGTAAA
>VMDR010031984.1:0-11865 GCA_007922815.1 Macrotus californicus
AATGAAGTCTTTTCAAATTTAGTTTAGAAAGAGATTTTTTTAGTTACAACAACCAAAGCCCAACTCATGAAAGAAAAATGACAAATTGAACTTCATCAAAACTAAGAACTTCTGCTTTTAGAACAATACTGCTGAATGAAAAGACAAGCCATTTAGAGAAAACATTTACAAATAACTCATCTGATGAAAGACTTTTATCCAGAATATATAAAGAACTCTCAAACTCAATCATAAAATAACAAACGACCTAGCAACAAGTGCTCAAAAGGTTTGAACAGAAATTTCACCAAAAAAGATACAGAGATGGCGAACAAGTACATAAGAAAATGGTCAGTATTAGTCATTTAAGAAATACATAGTAAAACCACAATGAGACACCATTTCACGACAATGACTAAAATTAAAATCTGACAACACCCAATGTAGGCAAGCATGTCGAGCAACTGAAACTCTTGTAAAATCACTTTGGGAAACTCTTTGACAGTGTCATTTAACTTAAACATATGCCTTCGCAATAAGACAGCATTCCACTGCTAGATATCAACTCAAGAAAAATGAAAGCGTATACTCATAAAAAGACCTGTGCATGACTGATAGGCCAGCTTTATTCACAACAGCCAAAAATTGGATATAACCGAAGTGTTCCTCAACAGAAGAAGGTATAAACAAAGTGAGGCACATTCATCCAGGGGAACACTACTCAGCAGTAGAAAGGACGAACAGCAGATACCCGAAACAACAGAGATGACTCTCAGGAACATGCTGAGCCTAAGAAGCAAGGCAGAAAAGGGCACACACTGTATGAGTTCAATTATATAACATCTTGTAACAAGCAAACTAATCTCTGGTGATAGAATTCAGAACAGCGGTGCCTATAGGACAGGAAATTTCTGGGGTGATGGAACTATTCCGTATCTTGATTGGCTAGTGGTTGTACAGGTCAGGGAATTGTACACTTAGGATCTGCACCTTTTACTGTATATAAAATGTGTCCGAAAGAAGAATAGCTGTCGATTCTAAACACCTACTTTTTAACTCTTGCTTAAATACTTCCTGCTGCATTTTTTTTTTTGTGGTAGCTGTTGATGGTTTTGGCTTGAAAAAGAAACTTAAGCACAAACACTAAGCTGTATGTAGAATTGTGCATCCTATTTTGCAGAGGAGTTACTTGGGTACATCAGTCTTGTTTAATTATGGACATATCTCATTACGCATGGGGGAGCAAAGTGACCTGATAAGTACAGTGCCATCAAAGCAAATGACAGAGCCAGTCAGAGGTAAGGCTTTGGGTTCAGGCAAATTCAAGTCTGAACCCTGGCCCCCGCATTTTCCAGCCACTTGACTTGGGGTAAATTACTAAGCTTCTTGTCCCCTTAGTTCTCACCTGTAGGCAAGAGGCATACTGTCTACCTCCCCGTCATTAGCAGAGCAGACAAGAAAATGCATGCTGATTGTGGGCACAGTGTCCGCTAATAATATTAGGAATAAAACGGGGGCTGCTTCTAGAATTGATACACAATGCTGTAAAGGATTAGAGAATTTTATGCAGAAATTTGTCTAAAAGTTCTCAGAAAGATTTTCTCAGATGTTTTTCCCACTAAAAGAGTAAGTTAGTGTGTGACAAAGAAAAAGAATGTGGTCCCTGGATTCACATCTCTCACCCATGCACAAGAGTATTTTCACCTCCTACTTCCATCTTTGTCTTTCAGTTTCACCTCTAACTTTATCTCCCCAAGAGGGGAGAGGTTCTCAGACTCAGATTTCACACAATTGAGATGCAACACTTTATTCATTTACGTATCATTGAGATCTGGGTTACTTCAAGATAGCGTAAGACCTTAAATGGAAAAGCGTGGAACCTTAGCATCCATTCACAGTACCAGTGAACTGTGCCCATCACATGTGGTTTTGGGTGTCAGAGACTGTGCCAATCTGATGATACTCAAGATGCACAAATGCAACCAACCAAATAGGTTCCTACAAAGGAGATGAGCTTTGAGAATGGCCCAAGCTGTATCCTGAGCTCCACAGTGTCCTCTTCTGACCTTGGTCCCCAGTACAAGAGTTGGACAGCATCTTGTTTAGTGATCACCTTTCACAGCTAAGGGATGACATCGCAAAAGCTGCTCACCTTTTCACGTCTTAGATCTGGGAATGGAGCTCAAGTTGCCCAGAGCTCACAATTCTCCCACATTGCCAAGACCAGAGTCCAGCTGCCAGAGATTTTTTTGACCTTGGTTCCAGTTCAGCCCTGATAGGGGCATTCCGGGCACACTGAATGGTCTGGAGCTCAGTGTTCTACCTTCCCTGAATGACCACAGCATGCACTCTCCATTCCCCTCATTAACACGTGGCCAGGCCTGGGGAGTGCTGAAGCACTCTGACGTCAAGCAGACTTAAGTTCAAGTCCTGCCTTACTTACCACAGGACCTTGGGCCAGTTCAGATTTCTCAATCTCTGCTGGTCTAATAACAAACAGTACTTACCTGTTTCCCTAAGGATTGAATGAGATAACATATATAAAATGTTTACCAAAGGGCCTGGGACTTAATGCATTTCAGCAATTATTATTATTGTTGATTACTGATTACAATAATTTTTTATATTGTTCTCCAATTGTCTCTAAGTAAAAACTTGAGCCCAAATTAGATTGAAATTTCTGTGAGAGTAAAGATAGTTTGTATATTCTTTTTATGCATCCCACTGTTCCTAGGGAGGTACTGGGGGTTGGGCACAGTATCAATAACTGCTGAATACGTGATTATAGTTGGGTTGATAGGCTTCTTGATATGATATAAATTGCTATGCCTCTCCATATGTAATTTACATAATGAACAGGTGATCTGATCTAATTATTCTTACATTGTAATGCTCTTTCCCCAAATTTTACTTTAGAGACAAATTTTTTTTTACCTTTAGATAAAATACTTGAAGTATGACTTTTATTTTCTTTAAAAAATGTGTTTCTTTTTGGTAAGCCCAGATTAAGCCCTGTTGGGATATGAGGTGCTCTGTTCCTTTCTGAAACAGGACAAGGGATCAAGGCATTATTTAGCAGGGTACAAAGATTTTTTTTTTATCCTCCTACTCATTCAGTTACAGTGTATTTGTTACAGTAAAAAGATGGCTATCTCCGCCGGAGGGAACACAGAGAATTGGGTGACACAAAGATAACGGGCTAGCTGGACCACTGCAAGAAGTGTCCTTAAGTGACCCAGGCTTTTTCACGAGAAAACAAAAATGTCCTCACTGCTAGAAACAGTGGAAGGTAACATGTCATATCAGGTTATGAAATGACTTCAGCAGGTGCCTCAAGAGAGTCCCCTGACCTTGGTGATGGCATGGCCTGTCCAGAGCTTCCTGTGAACCTTCCTGTTCAGGGACAAAGAGAAAGGCTCCTTTCAGCAGAGGTCAAGGTGAGCCAGTGTGCTCGGCTTCGGCTTCCTCCTCCACACCTGTCAGGGCTAGAACAAAGCCAATGACCCCACAGCCTTCAAGACTAACTAGTGTGGCTTATTTCCCTGAGGAGAGGTGCTTGGAACCATTTTTACATGCTTTTCACTTCCTTTTGAAATAGGCTGGCATGAGGAAGAGGGGACCAGGAGCCTCATTTCGACTTCAAGAGTTCCTTCCTTCTTTATTGTCTCTCCACATCCAAGTCCCCAGGAGACGCAAGAGACCAGGAGTGAGGATCCCAAGCCACACACAAAACACTGAACGATCCCCAGAATCCATTTTCTTCTGCAAAAATGGCTCTTGTTATTGCCATTCTCCAGGATTTAAGTTGTTACTTTTCTTTGGAGTGGCTTGTGATAGATATGAAGTTAAATCAAAATTTGAGATGTGAAAAAAAAGGAATTTAAATTTTTAAAATTTGTTTTGTGTTTGGTAGCAATTTAATTTCTATTTTGAGCCCCTATTCAGCCAAAACCTAACATACAGACAAATCCTGTTTCTCCAAGGCTACATCCACTCTCCAGGAGGCACACGGCACTGACATGTAGAGGGTGGAGGAGCCAAAGGGTCATCCTAGCCTGGGTGTTCTCACATCTGGCCTCTGAGATGCACATCTTCCTCATCTGGGTCTCTGCTGAAACTTCTCCCTCCCTCCCTCTTCCTGTCTCCTACATCACTCTTGGAAGCTCAGAAAACATATCACTGGTCCTAATCCACACTGAGGGAGGGCTCTGAGAGCTGCCTCAAGCCCACCCACCTAGACATACTTCACAGACATTTCTCCCACTTTTCACCTTCCCAGGCATGGCAGAATCAGATGGAGGGAAAGGTGGGAATGACTACTGTTTTGGCTTGCTCTAGGCCAAGGGGCAAACTTCTCTCTGCAGCTCAAGGGTTTCTGTATCTCCTGTTCCTCGCTCTCCTAGTTGAGACGGCAGAACTTAGGACCCAGCAGCATCTCAGCATTTTTTTCCTCCCTCCCAACTTTCCCCTCCTTCTCTCCTCTAGCCCACAGAATCTTTATCTAGTCCTGGGGTGGGAAAACCTTGCTTTTACATAATCATATATTTTAATGCCCCAAGTCTCCAATATTGTATTGAATTTTTTCCCTCCTCTGTGGTCTGGTGAAGTACTGTCCTTAGACCTGAATAAATGGGACCCCTGTCCCAGGTCACGCCTCAGGGGACCCTGTGCTTTGAAATATCTTCTTCAAACCTTTCTAAATTTTCCCTGAAAGGTACGTGGGACCCATTCCCATATTTTCCTTTGCAGCACTGTTGACCCTTTATTCCATGTGAGATCGATCCCCAGACCTTGTACCTACAAGATCATTCAAAGCTCCTGATGCTGGGCTCAGGTTCTAGAATGGTAGCTTAGTGAGAAGATCACTTGCGCTGGATGAAGCAGTATTTCTTTGTCAGGATTATATGAGATTGGACTATGGACATGCTGGTGCTGTGGACATGCTGACTTTGAGTGGATTAATGTGTTTATAAGAACAGTTCCCTACTCTCTGCAAAAATATTTGCCTGGCACTTCACATACCCTAGGAGTGACTTTGTCTTTGCATCTCTTCCTTTCACTCAGGCAATACGCATAAAATATCAGACTAATTCTAGGATAAAAGAAAGAGACACAGGGGTAGAAGAAAACACAGAGGGAGCACATCAGTAAACCTACTTGAACATGATGCTGCCATTCTAATGAAAAGCAGCATAGCATGTAGTCTGTACGGAGAGTCAGAAGATGAGTTCTCTTTTTAGTTCTAGGCCTGACTCTACTACCAACTAGCTATGAAATCTTGGGCAAGACACTTCACTTCTCTGGGCCTGTTTTTCTTTTTTTTTTTTTCAACTAGATGATGGGTGGATGGGTGCATGGGTAGGTGGATGGGTGGATGGGTGGATGGGTGGATGGATGGATGGATGGATGGATGAATGGTGGGGTGGGTGGGTGGATGAATGGCCGGATGGATGGGTAGGTGAGGCAACTTGCCAGACAGATTGGGGAGAGGGATGAAGGAGAACTATTGGCTCCCAGGTGCTCTAGTCCTATTTATTGGATGAGTGCTGAGAATTTACCATTTCCCTGGTCATATTCCCTGCCCCCACCTCTTTGCCTGCTGATCACTCACTCTCAGGATTAGAAAACCAGAATTTTTCTTCTATAGCATTTGTTATATCCTGGGTGATCTTTAGGCAATTCAGGAACTCTCAAAGTGTAAACTTCCTTACCAGCAAACCAGAGTTGATGATACCTGTCTTGTCTGTCTTACATGATTTTGTGGGCATCAAATATAATAATGGCCTTGGACAATGCAGCCAGGAACCGCACACAGGTCATGTTTTGTGAGGTATTCTTATTCCCCTTTACAGCTGCCTGTGGGCTCATTTAGGACTTACAAAAAGCATTGTTCCAAGGGATTTCACGGCTCCTGAAAGAAACAGAGTAAAAGAGATCACATGATAAGGTTGTGTTACCTGTTTTGCTCATCACACGTCAGGGAAAAGGAGTTTTTTTGTTCTTTTATTTTTGTTGTTAAAACATGGAAGTCCGGTGGTGTGTGGTTATTGCAGGGAGAGTAAAAACCAGGGGGTTATCTTGTTTTTCTTGAATTTAATTTTCCCAGGGGTTTATCTTTTTGAATATGGGCAGATTTCCACCTGAACTAAATGAGACAGTGGAAAATTTCCAGCAATATGCTAAGCCAACATTTAAGCATTTGTAGGACAAATCACGTCATCCGTGGGGACGTGACAGCGCTAGGGAGTGAAGACAGAAGTTGTCCTGTCAAATACTCATAATGAGCGTGCCGGAGAGCTGCCACTTCGTCTCCCTTTACCCCAAGCCAGCCACCCTCGGCCACTTCTTAGCGAATCCTTATTTTGTCATGTCATAAAAGCTTAGACTGTGAAGAAAGTTTGCAGTGATCTAATCTGCCCCCCCCCCCCAGTTCAGTGGGTTCCAAAATGTGTCCTCGGACCAGCAGCATCAGAGCATCACCTGGAAACTCGTTAGAAATGCAAGTTCTGGGTCCTGCGCAGACTGACTGAATTCCCGCCTCAGGGGATGGGACCGGCAATCTGTGAACAAGCCTTGCAGTTGATTCTTACAGACCTGAAGTCTGAGAACCAGGGTTGTAACCCGTTACTTCCCTAAATAGCATACCTGAAGGGTGTTTTTCATGGCCTCTACTTAAATATTTCTGGCGACAGGCAGCTCAGTACTTCAGGAGGCATCTGGTTAGAAGTCCTAACAACTAGATATTTTCTCATTATAATGAGATAAATCTGATTTTTTGTCACCCCCTGCCCCCACCTCCAGTGGCCTTGGCTCTATCCTCTGAATACAATTCAGACTTATAGCTGACGAGAGATCACTGTTAACTGGGCTAATTATTCACATAGTAGGAGTTGGGTAAGAGTGAATAATACCAGGGTAAACTGGGAGGGCGGCCAGTGCGTCACATTTTCCCTTCAACCAAATAAAACAGCAAGATTAAGGGCTGTCCCTGGCCTGTGAGATTATGATAAATATCAGTATTAATAACAATAGTGACAGTAATAATTACCCACAGCTAGATTTGGATGCAGGTCAAGAAACCATCCAAATTAAATTACATGTAAGAAAAATATGTGTGTTTAGTGCTGGGAACATTTTCAAAGAGGAAGAAAAATTGGCGCTGTGAAAAGCATTTCACCTTCTAGTGGGGATAAGTGCCCTTTCCATTCCAAGGAAATTGTGAGGAAAAGGAATCCCCCGGGAGGGTGGAGATCCTTTATGGCGAGGCCCCAGCCTAGGCTGGTGGGCAGAAGGAGCCTCTTCCGGCTCACCCGTCCACCAGGGATGCCCTGCATGGAATACACTTGTTTGGCTGGGTCTCGTTCCTGATGGTGTTTTCTGTTTGCCATTGGCAGAAAGAAGAGACAGAGAGCATGTACTACACGGGAATCCTCCGCCAGGGGCGCGGGGCGGGTGGCAGCGCCTCGCCCGGAGGGAGAGGCCGCTCCGACTCAGCCTCGCCTGCCGTCAGCCCAGCCGTGGTCCCCCCTCTGACTCCAATCTCTCAACCCCCGCTGAGGACTGAAAGCGCCGCCACCTCTATGCATTGCCAGGGCACTCTCACACATGGCTCTTCCTCCCCCCAGTTTGAGCCTGGAGAGTGTTTACTTCCTGTCAAACCCCAGGGACTTGCTGATTTTTCCCATTACTGCAAATTGCTGCTCTTGGGTGCTTTGCATTTGTTATTAAGATGCAATCAGGGTTTCAAAACTGATTAACCGCCACACCCCTCAGCCCCCAACCCTCACACCTGCCTGGGAGGCAGCAGCAGCGGGAAGCAGAATCCCCTGGCCGCGGTCTCTGGGGCTCTCTGTTTGGTCAAAGGCGAGTGGGTGCGATGGGCAGCTGGGGGACCTGGGGGAGCACCAGGAAGGAGCAAAAAGGCCCTGGCTTCTTCTGCGTGGATCCTGGGCGTGCTGAGAGCAACTTGGTGTCTCAAGTTCCCGGTAATTGTGGTGGGTGTCAGGCCTCGGGAATCAAGGATGCCGGCTGATGGTTGCGACAGCCGGCCCAATGAGGCAGAGGCTGGGCTGAGCGGGGCCTCTGGACTAACAGGCACAGAGCATCTCCGAAGGCAGAGTGGCGGGATGATGAGCACGCTGGCGACAGCCTGCCCAGGGTCATGTGTCAATAGGAGCTCCCGGAACAGCCCCAAGCTTGAGAGCCCTCAAGGCCCCTCCCCACCTGAGGATCCCTTCCTCTCTCTCCTCTCCTGGTCAGACCCGCTCAGCCCCTTCCGTGATTCTGCCGGTGCTCAAAGCCAACAAATAGCACACAAATGCGTGGCCACACACTTCCAGTGCCTTCTGAGTACACAACTGGCTCCCTTAAGGACATCTGTGACCCTTTCTCCACTCTCCTTTTCTCTCTTTATGTTTAAGTGTCTCCATTTTCATTAAACAAGTGTCTCGGCCCTTGGCCTCCCTGGGGGTTCATTGTGGAAGGGGACAAAGAGAAGCCCGGGAAGATCACGGCTGCAGAAATCTCACCGAATCACTGAGAAGGAAAAGGGTGAGCGGGTTGGAGAAGCCCAGCCCCGCAGCGGCCCACATTCAAACAAAGCTTCAAAACCGATTGCTGGCTGCGCGGAGCTACCTTACACCGCGCACTGCTCACACAAGCAGGATCTTTGTAAGGGATCTTGCAGCCCATGGGACACTGGACCTGTGTCACCTGATTTTCATTAGCCCTACTGAACGTGTTTTTTTGAAAGAAAACTTAGAGAGTAGGCAGGTAAGGGAAAACAATAGGGAGGTGGAATTGTCGTACCACCTCAAGTGCCAGGCTTGAAAATAGACAGACAATCCTGGGTTCAAATCCTACCTGTACCATTTACTGCCTCAGTTATCTGTGCCTGTTCATCCCACTTTAAAACAGACATAAAATCTATTTCATTGGATTGTTATGAGGCAAACACAAAGGAGTACATGCAAAGTACTCGGGATTTACTTTTTCTTTTCTTTTGTTTGGGGCAGGGGGATAGTTAAGGCAGTTTTATTTTTCTTTAAATCAAATTTTTTTTGGCACTATCTAAAGACCAACATGAAACGTTCCTGAAGACCAGAAAGGATGATAGCCTTCTAATCTTCACGTGGAGAAAGAAGTTCAGTGATTTAACTCCAGAGTTGCATTATCTTATCTTCCCTTCGAATTACATGACTTTTTCCTGGCATGCTACTCAGCCCAAAGTTGAGAAAACCAAAGTCCTGACCTCGGACCCTCTCTGGCTATTCAGGGAGGAATAACTCTTGGAAACAACTGTTAAAGAGGGTTGTAAGGTCAGTGAAAGAGCGGAATGGTCACTGTCCTTGGCATAAGGAACCATCTCCGAATGCGTTTAAGGAGAAAGACAGAGGATGGGAATCGAGGGAAGCCGAGAGAAACCTCATGGAAGAACTTTTCAGGCATGTGCATGGTAAACAGGCTGCACGTGTGCCAGCAGGCCTTGTTCCTGTGGGGCGGCTGGAGCCCCTGGATCTTTTCCAGGTGCAGAGTGTGGGGCATAGGAAAAAAGGCCTAATGATCATGGAATTGAAGTCCCAAATTATAATTAACCCTAGAAAAAGAGGAGAAAGAGAATGAAACGGAAGCAAACTTGGAAAAGATAATAGCCAAGAATTTCCCGAAGCTGAAAAAAAACATATAAAGGCACAGATTCTAGAAGCTTAGTAACCCCCATAGGATAAGCACAAGGCAAATGAATCTAGGTATATCATGGTCAGATACATTACTGCTGAGAAAATCTTAAAAGTAGCCAATTAAAAAAAAGACATTACTTACATTACTTTCAAAGGAGTAAATTAAGAGCACAGTTCGCCTGAACAACAGGCCCCCAAATTCGACCTATTAGCACATAAAGAAGCCTCCCCCAATGAGTGCAGAACATGCATTCTTTACGAGTGCGTATGAAACGCTTTCCAAAATTGAGTATATGCTGAGTCATGAAACAGGTTTCAGCAAATTTTAAAGGATGGAAATCATAGTCCTTGGCAAGAGTGGGATGAAGTTAGAAATCAATAACAAAAATGAATCAGATGATGGTAAAATATGGCCTATTAACCTGTATGTTTACAGAAGCATATTACCTTAAAAGCATATATTAGAAAAAAAAAGGCTGAAAAAGAATGATTTAAGTATTTATATGAAGAAGTTAGGAGAGTAAAACACAAGTAGGCCCTAACATAATAGAGATAAAGATTTAATGAAAAGCTGTTTTTTGAAGAATAAGAAAATTAATAAATCCCTAGGAAGACGGAAGACTTTGTATTTGTGTGAGTGTGTATGTGAGAATACAAATTGACAAATTATCAACATCAGTAATGAAAAAGTGAATATTATTAAAGATTCATCTTATATTAAAGAGGATATTATGAACAACTTTATGCCAATACATTTGATAATTTATAAAAATTTTCTTATCAAAATGAATACAGAGAGACATAGGAATTCCAAATAGTCCAATAACTATTAAAATTGTATCCATTATTAAAAATCTTTCCCTCAAGACAACTCCATGCCCAGATGGCTTCCACAATGAATTTTCCCAAACTTTAATAAATCAAACTGATTATATACAATTCTTCCAGAGAATAAAAAAAAAATCAAAAGACATTTTAAAAGACTTGTTTTATAAAGACAGATATAGTTTAAAATAATGTAAGGACATCACAAGACAGAAAAACTATATATAAATCTCTTTCAGGAATATAGATATAAAATTCTTTATCAAAATGTTCACCAGTCAAATCAAGTGATATGTAAAAGGGACATCACAACCAATTTGGGTTAATTCCAGACATGTAGAAATAATTTAATAACAGAAGGATGGCAAAATTAATTTCTCACATTAATAGAATAAGGGAGAAATAGAAATTGAATATAGAATAATATAGAGTATATAGAATAATAGAAATAGAATACAGAGGTTGTGGCCATTTAAACAGATGCAGAAAAAGTGTTTGATAAAATTTAATATGCATTCCTGATAAGATCCAAACTTCTCCAAATCAAAAGAGAACGCATTTCCTTAATTTGATAAAGGGCATCGGCAAAAAAAATCTACTGCAAACATCATGGTTATAATGATAAGATGCTGAAAACCATCCTTTGAGATTATAAATGAGAAAAGATACCTGAATTTCTTACAGTGTTGTACTAGAATTTCAAACGAGAAAAAAGAAATAAAAGCCAGGAGATTTCAAAAAGAAGAGATATTATTATTGGTATTTGTAGATGATATGATAGTACATTTAGAAAAAGACTAAAGAATTTATAGGAAATCTATTAGAATCATTAATTCAGCAATGCCAGTGAATACAATGCTGGTGTACAGTAATCAATGGTATTCCTATATATTAGCAACAATTACAAAAGAAAGAAAATCCACACCACTTATGATAACATCATAAAACATCAGATATCTAGAATCAATATAATGAAAAATATGCAAGAAAACAGTATGAGAGAAATTAAGGGTCTCAATAAAGAATAAACTGTATTCGTGGATCAGAAGTTTCAATATTATAAAGGAGCCAAGTGATCTAAATTTTCAGGATATTTAGGATATTTAGGGTGTTTTGTTTGTTTTCTTCTTGGGGAAAATGATAGGCAGATTTTAAATTTATATGAAAATGCAAAGGATAATAGCCAAGTACTCATTGGAAAAATAATAAAATTAGAGGGTTTATAATATTAAGAGATAATAACCCTGGAGCAATTAAGAGAGCCTAGTATTTGCCTAAAATGGAAATATTAAGCAAGGTAGAAGAAAAAGTATTAAAAACAAACATTCATATAAAGTTACTTGAATTATGACAAAGTTAGCACAGCAATGCATTGTATTCACTG
>VMDR010031985.1:0-11864 GCA_007922815.1 Macrotus californicus
AAACCACCTCTTTAAAAAAAAAATGGATGAAAGACTTGAATAAGTACTTAACAAAGGTAGATATGGAAATGGCCAATAAGCACATAAGCATTCTTTAACATTATTAGCCACCAGGAAGATACAAATTGAAAACCATGAGATACCACTAGAACACTAAACAGATAGAATTAAAAAGATAACACCAAATATTGGAAGGGTGTGGAACAACTAGAACTCTTACACCTATCTTAGTGGAAGTGTGAAATGGCACAATCACTTTGATCTGAAAGCTTCTCTCACGTTCAATATATGCCACTCTCAGTACCCAGCAATTCCACCTTTACCTATGAGACGTGAATGCAGAATTCCATCCAATGCATCCAAATTCTTTTTATCTGAAGAATTTGTCTCTGGTTGTTTTATGAGGTGGGGTCTGGGTAGGTCTCTTGGATGGGGTGACACTGAGCAAAGTCCAGGAAACCCTGAGGAACAAGACGCAAGGACACCTGGTCCCCCTGTGAGGGACTAGTTAAAGTAAAGGCCTTGAGAGGGGAAGGTGAGTGGCCTGACGGAGAACCAGTCCAGAGGCCTCTGTGACTTACAAGGAGTGAAAGGTAAAAATTATTTCTCTGGTAAGCCTAAGATGTTATTTGTCTTTTTCACTATGTTGACATTTACTTGCACAGTGTATACAAAAGCAGTTATGGGTAAAATCACATCTTACTATGAATTAAAGTAAAGCAGTGAGACCATACTGTCCTAGCCATCGTTACATTGTTCACCACCAGCTTTCACTGTTCAAATAAAAAGCCAGTAATTATGCACTAGATGAAGCACTAAAAATGTATTGTTAGTGGCCTCAGCCCTTGATTACACTTCTAAAAAATATTCTCTACACAAAATCAGAAGCATATACAAGGTGCTTCTTTCTAGTGAAGTGTGCCTGTCTTCCGAAAACGCACTTGTGTGATCGAGTTGTGCGCTGAACTAGGTACTTTTTTCTTGGTTCACTGTAACGGTGCTTATTCAGACTTGTGTACTTAGCAGACATTTTTTTGAAAATGAATAAAGTAAATTTGTCACCTCAAGGGAAACAACTGACAATACTTATTGCTAATAACAAAATTCAAGCTTTCGAGCAAAAATGAGAATTTTGAATAGCGTGTATATGTCATCTTGGGCTTGACAGCTTTCCAATACTTAAAGACTTTTCTGATGAAACCCATGGTGATATTAATGTGATTTTTTGATACTGTACAATGAAATGAGTTATTTAGAAAATCTATGTAACTCATTAAATACAGTCTAAATGAGAAATGTATGTCATGAAATTATGCACTGACAAAAGATCTACTCAAAGTGTAAGACAGAACAATGATCACGAAAGGTTCAAAGATGTTTTCAGATTCCACACTGCCATCAACTTTTAAGAAACTACTACTTACTAAATTTTGGAGTAGTATCAAAGAATTAGCTGAAAAGACACCCCTCCCTTTTCGACAACATCATCTGTGTGATGTGGACTTTTGTTATATACTTCAAACAACAAACTGCAAGAGGCTGAATGCTGGAGTTAAAAAGAATCAAGCTGTCTTCTACTATGCCAGACATAAGAGAGAGTTTTGCAAAAATGTAACACACCACCACTCTTATCACTAATATTTTTTTGTCCTGGAAAAGTTCTTTTGCATGCAATGTGTTATTTATGCTAACATGCCATGGATTTGTTTCTGGAATATTTAAAAATGTTTTAATTTCTTACATAAATATTGACATGATATAAACCACACAAAGAAAAGCTGTTTATGGGTTCTAAATAATTTTTCAGAATGCAAATGATCCTTGAACCTCAAACTTTGAGGACCACCATTCTTTAGCTTCTCACTGGCCCTCCAGTCCAGCAGCACCTCACTTCCTACAGGACCGCCTCTCCCCGAGGGACTCTAAACTCAGGCGCACATTCTTCTGATCTTGGACTTCTAGCCTCGGAACTGTGAGAAATAAATTCTAGTGGGTAGAAGCTGCACAGTCTATAGCATTTTGTTATAGTAGTTCAAACCAACTGAGGTATTTATCTCCTAGGGAAGAAATCTAAAGGTCATTTTTCTGCGAATAATATACTGTGTTGGAGGGCAGGGGATACTGAAAACACCATGGAAACAGTCACGCCCTTCTTCAAGAGAAGTAACAAAATATCTTGGACACTTTGTACAAGTTTAGTCAAAGCAGAAAGTTAAATTATAGCTCCTTACCAGTAATGGTTCCTTCCTACAACCCCCGCTTCCAAGTCCATACCACCCCTGGCATCATCTTCCCCTTCCTCACTAACATCTTCCTTCCTCTGAGAAGCAGTTGAGAAAAGCAAGTACATAGAGAAAGCAAAGTACCTTCCTCCCATCCTTCTGAGGGGACAGATTTTCTATCTTTAGAAAAGGGTATCTAACTTTCCAAAGAAGATTCAGAGAAGATCATCCAAATGAATAAGGGAATATAACATGTTAAAAACAACAAAAAAATAAATTAGAAGGTACAGAAAGAAAAGACCGTAAATGTGACTGAAGATAATAAGCAGCATCGTCAGCCCTTGACATCGCAGCACAAAGGCTTATTACTAAGGTAAGAAAGCATCAAGGAGAAATGATAAGTAGCTTCCAGAAGAATTTAGATAAATTAATGAATGACCTGAGTCCATCACTCGTCCATTCAAAATTATTTATCAAGTACCAAACAAGCTTAGAGTGGAAGAGAAATGGTCTAGTGTGTTAACTCAGCTTTAGCAATGACTAGCTGGGTTACTCTGAGCCAAGGTATTTTTTCTTAAGCTTCAGTTTCCTCAACTATAAAATGGATAAAATGTAGTAGCCAGCTCTCAAGTTTGCTATGAGGATTAAATAATTAAAGGATGTAAGTGCTTAACCCAGTTTTTAGCACAGACTATTGACTCAATAAATGTTAGCTAAAATGACTGGTATTAATAGTAAAAATTTTTAAAAAGGAAAAGAAACAAAAATCTCTTGACCTGCTTTTGAGAAGCTCAGTTTAATGAAGATTTCTGTTAAACTCAAATAAAACTGGAGAGCCCTGAAGAACATAACTAATCTTTAGAATTTAATAGGTAGTAAGTCCATTACAGGTTCTCATAAAAGGTCCCCAGTTATTACCAGAGATATGGGCTAGATTCCTTTATGTAATGCAGAGAGAGAGAGAGAGAGAGAGAGAGAGACAGAATGATAGAGAAAACAATGTTATAAATGACAGCTGAGGACCAGTAAAAAATATATCCAACTAGATCTCTTACATACTTAATAATTTAAAAAAATTGTAAGACTAATTCAAGAAACTGAACAGATACTATTTGATGGGCCTTATGTCACTGCAATGATGAGCTACATCTGTATCTTCTCTGAATGCCGATGAATCATTAATATTCCAATAAAACTTACTCTTTCTCTTTAAGCTCTGGCAAATCCAAGTACCAGTGCTCTTCACTAATAATTTTCTTTTCTTCCTCTTCTAGTTGTTTCTTGGTTTCTGAGTCCAATCCCCTTTGCATGAACTGTCAAAACAAAATCAGTGTCAGCAACTAATTTCTCCAAATTAGAGTTAAAGAGAACTCAAACTTTATTCTTCCATTTGTTCTTCCCCACTTCTCCAGGAATCCCATCTCATGACTGAGAACCCTATAAATGTAGATGAAAGTGAAGCTACACCTGTAAGCCTGCTTTTCACTTGTGTCTCTCCTCTGAAATGCTGGTCAACTCTATGGCTGCTCTTTATTCTAAAATTTGTGGAAGCTCAACTCAGAACAGGCCCGTAGAGAAAACAGCAGTCTGTGGCTAGTCTCTTTCGACATGAGCTGCTAGGAGAACAGCACAGCAAGAGAGGCTGAAGATCAACAGCTCTATTCCCACGGGACAGGCAAACAAACCAAGAAGTTAATCGCAGCAAAATGATGAAGTATCAATATAGGAAAAAATAAATTCGGAAACCACCCAGCAGTTAGATATAGGATTCCACTGGTCTCCATCTACCCCTATTTCTTTCCCTTATTCAGGCTCCATACTGCTTTTTCCTCCGCTCCAGCTCTTCCAAAAACATTTTTAGACATAAGGGCTTTACCAATGATGAAGATGTGAGGCAACTGGATCTCTGTGGAAAACAGCTAGACAGTTTTTCTTATCCAACTAAACACAAACTTACCCATATGACCCAGCAATTGTCTTCTTGGGCATTTATCTCAGTAACAAAAACTTATGTTTACTCAAAAGCTTATATACAAATAACCAGATCAGCTTTATCTATAATAGCTAAAAACTGGAAACAACCAAAATACTCTTCAACAGATGAATGATTAAAATAAATCGTATTACATCTACAGCATGGAATATTATTCTGCAATAAAAAGGAAGTATTCATATACTCAACAACCTAAATGGATCTTAAGTGAATTATGCTGAGTGAATACAGCCAATCTCAAGGGCTATATATTGTATGATTCCACTTATATAACACCCTTAAAATAAAATTACAAAAATGAAAAACAGATTAGTGGTTGCTAGGGGTTAGGGATAACACAAGGGGCTGTGTGTGGCTACAGGGAGGTAGCTAGAGGGTACCTTGTGGTGATGGAACAGCTGCACAATCACAAATGTACCAAGGAGTGCAAGCAAAATGGTGAAATTTGGGTAAGTTCTGTGGATTGTATCAATGTCAGTTTCCTGGCTTTGCACTATTTGTCTGCCCTCATCCTTTCACCTGTGCCTATATTCTCAATAGGGAAAAGAACTGGCAGTTTCTGGAGAGCATGCCCTGTAGTTCCCAGTCCTGCCTCTGCTATTCAACATCACGTTTCCATTTTTTGCCTGACAAAATACTCACTTGTGAAGGCCGAGAGCTGAGTCATTTGATAAACCTTCCTTGCTTCTACAACAGCCTTACAAACATTGGTTCTTTTTCATTACACTTCTTCTATGTCTCCCAAAAGACTAAGATTGTGAATGTAGACCACATTCCTCGTTCACCTTATAATACTTAGGCTGCACCTAGTTCACAGGAAAGAGTTCAGTAAAGGTTCTGGGAACGCAAATGATTCTAGACTTGATATTTTCCCAGACTTCCTTTCTTGGATGGTTCTCTTTAAACATAAATGTCTCATTTCATTACTCATATTCTTTGTGATAAAACTCACCAATCCTGCCCTGGCTGGTGTGGCTCAGTGGACTGAGCACTGGCCTGCGAACCAAGGGGTCGCCAGTTTGATTCCCAGTCGGGGCACATGCCAGGGTCCCTGGTGGGGGGCTGTGTGAGAGGCAACCACACATTGATGTTTCTGTTCCTCTCCTTCTCCCTCCCTTCCCCTCTCTCTAAAAATAAAATAAAATCTTTAAAAAAAAAACCCTGACCAATCATGTCCAACTACCCTTTTATCTCCCATTTTTAAGTAGATATTCTTTATGGCACACAAATAACCATATACATATGCACCAAAACACATACACACACGTATAATATTTCTATACATACGGAAAGGACAGAAAACCCTGTGACTATGACTGAAACAACTCCAGACTTAGGTAGCAGTTCAATTCTTCTGACTCCACAGCATCTAAGAACATGCTCTATAGCTAGTGATTTAGTTTTACTCAGAACCGAGGGCCTAGAGCAGGTATCACAAAACAGAGTCCTTAGGCTGAACTTCTGCTGTTGTAAATAAAGTTTTACTGGAACCAAGCCTGCTCATCTGACCCAGAGGTACAATGGCCAAGTTGAGTAGAGACTGGCCCACAAACCTCAAGTATTTATCTAACCCTTCACAGAAACAGTTCACCAACTCCTGTCTCAAGAATTCAAGAGAGCTAAGGTCCATGTAAACTTACACCCTCTACAGCAATTCCATCACACTGACAGACGTCCCATCTCCACCCTCCACGTGCTACTCTTCATTGGGGTCGACCTCGGCCCCTCCACAGTGGAGCCACGTCGGAGCACTTCAAGTACAGTGGAAAGCAAACGAGTCAGAGTTCAACCCTCAACCCTGTCACTCTTGCTCCACTCCTAGCTCTGGCTGAACAGCTACACTGGTGACAGCAACTTCAGGCAGTTGCTCCATTCCTTCTCACAAGGCACTCTGATCAATGAAGACGTCGTTGGCCCAGATAGTGCATCTGGGTATTTCCCACCAGCTCCTTTGCTTCCAATGTCTAGTTGAGTCTCTCTCAACCACTTGGGTAAAGGGTGAATGATTTTTTAAAGTTAATGTCTTCATTCCTAACTCCCAAGTCAGATCTTTGGTCTGGGCCCTAACCTGCAAACACATTTTCATTCGACTTACTCCAAGAATTAAACAACTGCTGAAGTCTTCTCAGTACCTGTTTTGTTAATCTACTCCACATTTTTGAAATCTACATTACAAACTGTCAGCCAAGACCAAACTCTGTTCAGTATACACATTTTGCTAATGCTCATGACAGAGGTACTTTAGAAACTGTAAATTATGCTGTGATTTACTCTCCACTTTCACTCGCCCTGTTCATCCCTAGTTACACCCTAGCTGAACTCCATAAACATTCTGCACAGGCAATATTCACTCTTTGATCTTTCAGAACATTATTTGAGCCTAGCTTCTTTTCTCTGGAAATTTCAAAAGTCTCTAAACATGACATCTAACACTTTACATTTGTAAGTGTTCAGCAACTAGCAGTAATTAAGGGCAAAGGGGCTCTGGGGCCAGACTGCCTGAGTTTGAGTCTTGTCTACACTGCTTACTAGCAGTAACTTTGGGCAAGTTAACTTATTTGTTTCAGTTGCCTGGACTGTCAGAGAGGGAGAATAACTATACCCACCTCTTAGATGATTTCTTGCCTTGATACATGCAGAGCACTTAGAACACTGGCACATAGCAAGAACTGTAAATGTTGGTTATTATTATTTAAGTTTTAAGGAGTGGTTCTTTACCGTTTTAATTCCTATATTCATTTTATCTACCCTTGTCTTTTTTATCATTCTGACAGTATTTGATTAAATTAAAAAAATAAAAATAATTTTGCTTGACATAACTTTCACCTCAACTATTACAATTCCATGGCATCACCACTGCAACACTCACCCAGGTCATCAGAACTCCTGGATGGTATGTCTGACTGCAAACTTTGTCCCCTGTTGAGTCTTTCTTTCATTAAGTATTCTCCACAGGATGCGGTAGGAGGCACAGCTAATGATACTGCTCCCCATGCTCACCCGATAAGGAAAAAAATCCTTAATCTTGCCTAAAATTCCCTGCTATAACCTGTCTTTTTCAGGCCCCTTTCTTGCTACTTGCCTTCTAGACATAATGAATTATCTTTAGTTCTTCAAACTCAATATAGATTTCTCGGTTTTTGCCTCTCAGACTTCTGAACTCGCTCTTCACTCAGTTTATGTTGCCAGGCCCCCACCCTACCCTTCAGTCTCTACTTAAGCACTATTTTCCACAGAAGCCCAAGTGAGCTCCCGAGGCTTCTGGCATCACAGAACTTTGTACGCTTTATCCTAAGTACTTGTTTACGTTGTCTATATCTCCTACTCGAACGCAGGCTTTATGAGAGAATCCGCTGGATTTCTAATACAGTTCCCAGTGTCTAACGCAGAGCAGGCGCTAAGTGAATGAATAAACGCGAGAGCTGGAGGCCCTGTGGGCCCCCGGTACCCCGCTTGCTTCGGCCTCGGACACGCCAGGTGGACCGGGTGGTCTTGCCCTCCCATCCTGGCTCCTCCGCACCCCGCACCTTCATGCGCAGCAAATTCTTGGACAACTTAGTCTTGCGCTCGGCCGCCATGACAGCTTCCGCCCGGTCCCGCTCTCCGCCACGAGCCCCATTGCGCATGCGCGCTGCTACGTCAGCAGCGCCGTCGTCCTACGTAGCGCGCGTCTCCCGCCCCGTGACCCCGCCCCTGTTCCTCGTGCAGGAATACTCTCGTGCATTTCGCGCGTCGGTTTAGGGAGCGCTTGCCATCCCCGAAAGCCCAGGGTAAGGGCCCGACTGCCCATGCAGGGATGAGAGCGTCTTAGTAGACCGAGGGAGACCCCAAAGAAGCCCAAGTGCGAGCTCTGGTCTCTCGCGGGTTTCGGCCATGCTCCGCAGGCCCCGCACCAGGCAGGGAGTGGCCTGGCAGTGGCGAGTGCCATCCCGCTTCTCAGACGCCGTCCTGCCGCGCATCGCTGACTCAGTTGTCCTGGTGAGACCTTTGAGATGGTTGCCACACTATCCCGCTTGGACAGTTTCTTTCACAGGTTTTTAACATGGATGGTGGCCTTCCTATGTTCAGCATCGCTTTTAGTGTAATAGTTCATTTTATATTCACGAGACCCTATGGGGTGATACTGTCCTTAATCCCCGCGTTGCATTTGCGTAAATTGAGGTATAGAGAGGTCCTAAAGTAGTCCAAAGTCCCACCGAGCGAGGTGGGTCTAAACTCAGTCTGGCCTCAAAAATACAATAGAAAATGTTAAATTCACATTAACTCTTGCGTGTGTCTTGAACCTAAATCATCTTTCTGTTAAATAGGAAGAATAGCAAGAGATAGTAAAGACATGAGAAGACAGTATTTTGATCTAGCAAATCGAAGTGATAATAGCTTTTATGCTCTGTACCACCTAAAAAGGTATTTTTCACACCATCCACAAGTGCCATACTTTGGAAAACATCCAACCTAATAGCATTTCAGTTGATAGTCTGCACTATGTGCCAAATTCTTGTGCTGGGTACCATATGTATATTATTTTTAATTTTCATAAGAACTCTGAAGAAGGTATGTTGTCATATGGTTAGGGAACCTGTGGCACACAGAGGTTAAAGGACTTGCCAGAGTTCTCACAGCTAGCGTTAGAGCTGAGATTCAGAAAGCTTCATAAAAAGGCGGCCCCTCTTGGGCAGGCGTTCTCAATGGATTAAATAAAGTCGTTATAATGCGGTAAGTGGTTATAGAAACTCATTCATTCATAACTCTACATGAGACACTGGGCTAATATCTAGGCTACAGTAGTTTGGAAAAACACAACCTTTTCCTGGAGCTGACGTTCCCATGTGTGCCATGGAAGAAAGAAAATGATGAGATAGAGGGACTTTTATGGTTACTTTAAATAAGGTGGTCTGGGATGGTCCTTGTCAGGTGACAGTGCTAAGGCTTGGAAGTTGAGAAAAACCGGTTGTATGTAGAATTGGAGGTAAACTGTTCTAAAAAGAGGAAATAGCAACTGTAAAGGTCCTGAAATGCGAACAAGATGGTTGTCATAGAGTTTGCCAAGTGGGAACAACAGAGGTAATCATATGTTATGGGTTAAATTGTGTCCCTCCAAAGTCATTAGAATTTTGTCTCAATATGACTGTATTTGGAAATAGGGCCTTTAAAGAGGTGATTAATTGAAATGAGACCCAGAGGGTAGGTCCTAATTCCATCTGACCGGTGTCCTTACATGAAGGGGAAGTTTGGACACACAGGGAGACACTAGGAATGCACATGCACAGAGGAACGGCCATGTGAGGACACAGGTAGGAGAGAGGCCTTGGGAGAAACCAAATGTGTCTTGACCTTGACCTTCTAACATCCAGAACTGTGAGAAAATACACATAGAGTTTTGTTGTGTGAGCCACTCAGTCTATACTATTTTGTTATGGGAGCCCTAGCAAACTAAAATACCACATCATCAGCTATAGATTACAGCTTTGGAATGAGAGCCCTATAAGAAAAGTATGAGGACTGTGAAAAGGAATAGCGAATAATACCTACATCATTCTGTCCTGGAAAAAGGAAGATCGCCGAGATATGTGACATTTAAGTCGCAATCTGAAAGGACTTAGGCTGCGCAAGGGCCTAATCATTCAGTTCTGTGCTACCATCACTCCATGCATCCCCAGAACAGTTCATCTTGTAAAATGGAAACTGCACCAGTTAGACAATAACTCCCCATTCTCCTCTCCCCTGCAGCCACTATTCTACTTTCTCTATGAATTTGACTTCTGTTCAGGATTTAGAAAGAAGTTCTGTGGGATCAGAGGGGAAGTGAATCAGTCTGACAAATGCATCCAGCGAACAGCTGACTTTGAACTAGATCTTGAAGGATGACTGCTTGTCTTGTCGGTGTAGGAGGGAAATAATTGCTGACAGAAACAAGAGCATATATACACCAGCTAAGGACGCTAGGAGCTCCACATCTTCTCTATGGAACTCAGTTGTTACTAGTATATCTGCACACTGGATTCTGATTTGTTTTCCTGAAACAATAGTTCATTATGCCACTCTTCTACTCCAAAATGTACACTAACTTATTATCTGAGGGGTGAAGGTCAAATCCTTGAACCTGCCACTCAAAATTCCACATTTTTGACAGTGAAACTAACAATTAAAGCTAATCTTTAAAATCTCTTCCCACCTATCAAAATGTGATAAATGAGCCCTGGCTGGTGTGGCTCAGTAGATTGAGTGCCAGCCTTTGAGCCAAAGGGTCGCCAGTTTGCTTCCCAGTCAGGGCACATACCTGGGTTGTGGCCCAGGTCCCTGGTAGGGGGCATGTGAAAGGCAACCACACATTGATGTTTCCCTCTCTCTCTTTCTCCCTCCTTTCCCCTCTCTCTAAAAAAAATAAATAAAACCTTTTAAAAATCTACTAAATATGTAATAAACGAGAAGTGATTTAAGAGTGTATAATCATGTAACTTTAACTTTGAATTGAACTCCCCGACAGGAAAGATAACTCTTTGATCTTTATGCTACTAAATTGTAGGATACAGAGGGTAGATCTCAAACTCAAGAATGTTAAACTTGTTATAGTTACACAAGCAAGGAAACATTATTTTGGGGAAGAGATATTTCTATAGGTCTTCATACAATTCTGAATCCTTTCATAATAAACTTTATTGGAAGTGTGAAAACCTCCAATTCCTTCCAACTACTAGATGTATCAAGAAGATGTCCCCTAAGACTCTGTTCTTGTAGCCATTTATACAAGGTGGGGCAAAAGAAGGTTTACAGTTGTTTGTATGGACAATAATACAATAACTAGCACCAATACAAGGATAAACTTTTGCGTACTCACAACTGTAAGCTTACTTTTGCCCCACCCTATAGATAAGGCTGTACAGCCCATCACAGTGCCTACTCCTATGCAGCTCTCGAGCACTTGAAATATGGCCAATGTGACTGACGAGCTGAATACTTAGGTAATTTTAGTTAAATTTAAAAACTAGCAGTATAAACTATTTTCCTCATACCCATTTTATTGTTTTGGAAGGACGGCATTTCACTTTAAACTGAAAATTTAGCATTTGAGTTGACATGAGTTGTAAGTGTCAAATATGCATACACACCACATTTCAAAGACTTGGAGTAAAAAAAAAAGTAAAATACCTTATTTTTTTCATATTAATTACATATAGTTTGGATGGATTAGCTTAAATAAAACCTAGCATTGAAATTAAATCCATCTTTTTTTAATGCAGCTGCTAGAAAATTTACAATTACATATATGGCTTGCATTTCCCTCCCTCTCTCTTTTCCTCCTTCCCTTACTATCTGTATTAGTTTCTGTTACTTTGTTTGGCAAGTACCAGAAATTGATTATGATTTGTTAAATAAGATGAAGATTTATTAGAAGTATACTGAATAGTTCATAGAAGTAATGATGCTCTGAGAATAAAGCCAAATTAAAAGGACAGAAACTAAGGTAATCCAGGGACCTAGGAAGCAGGAATTAATTCAGTACTACTAAAGAATGATGAGCAACCACTGATTTCTCTGTTCTTAGGACATTCTAATCAAGTTTTTAAAGTACAGGAGAGAGTCTCATAGAGTCTTAGTTAAGAGAGAACAAGACCTGATTTATAGTCCGTATAAGAGTGTACAAAATGGGA
>VMDR010031986.1:0-11862 GCA_007922815.1 Macrotus californicus
CTATGAGCCAATGACACCCCAACAAATTTAATTTATAAAGGGGGACTGCTAACTGTCCCTAAACTCCCTTAAAATACACATTTTTCTCACATTAATCTGATTTTTGGAGTGCGTACTTGTCACTTAACAAGAGCCATATATTGTCACATCATTTGCATTTTCTATTTTCCCCTCAAGTTCTCTTTATGTACTTCGGCATTACAAATGATCTGAACACCTGTCTGGTTCCAGGGATTCTGAAGTGTACATCCAATTTAAAGACCTTTCACATAATAAATGATCTAATCAACAGAAGGTATTGCAAAAAAAAAAACAACTAAACAAATATGGACCTAATAACAGAGTTTCAAAAGTAAAAGTAGAGGAAAGCTTTTTCAATATGATAATCGATTTTTTGATGAAAGTTCAAAAGCAGTTTAGTGGAGAAAAGATAATCTTTCCTTGGCTAGTGTGGCTCAGTGGGCTGTGCAGGCCTGTGAACTGAAAGGTCACTGCTTCAATTCCCGGTCAGGGCATATGCCTGGATTGTGGGACAGGTCCCCAGTTAAAGGCATGTGAGAGGCAGCTGACTGATACTACTCTCAGACATCAATGTTTCTCTCTCTTTCTCCTTCCTTTTCCCTCTCTCTCCTAAAAAAAAAAAATCTTTTAAAAAAGGATAACCTTTTCAATAAATGGTACTGGAACAACTGGACATCCATAAACAAAAATATGAACCTTGATTTAAAAGTCACAGTATATATGAACATTAATTCCAAATGGACCAAAGATTTAAATGCAAAACATAAAACTATGAAACTTTTCAATGAAAAAATAAGAAAACATCTTCAGGATTGAGGGCAAAGATTTCCTAGACATGAAATCAAGTGCATGATCCATAAAAGAAAACAATTTGGACTTTATCAAAATAAAACACTTTGCACTGTGAAAAACTTAAGAGGATGAAAAGACAAGCTACAGATCCAGGAAGAAATATTTGCAAACTACGTATCCAACATATTTTAATATTCCTAGAGCATATAAAGAATTCTCAAAATTCAACAGTAAAAGCAAACAAAAAACAAAAACAATATAAACCCCAAACAACCTGATTATAAAATGGGCAAAATAAATAAACAAATGTTTCATCAAAGGGATCATATGAAGGGCAAAGTAGGCACATGAACAATGCTCAACATCATTAGCCAAAACCACAGAGATGGAGAATACATTAGTGGTTGCTAGGGAACAGAGACTTGGAATGGGTGGGAGGTGGGTGAGAATACAACAAGATAGCCTGAGGAAGCTTTGTTTGTGTTGATGGAACCGTTCTATAGCTTGATCATTGTGATGATTACATGCATATATGTGTGGAATAAAATTGCATAGAACTACATATGCAAACACGATAGTTTCAGTTTAAAAATGATAAAAAATTGAATAAGGTCCATAATCTAGTGAACAGAAATGTACCAATGTCAATTTCCTATTTTTTTACATTGTACTACACCTATATAAGAGGTCACCATTTGTGTCAAGGGTGTGCAAGACTCTGTGCTATTTTTACAATTTCTATGGAGGCTTAATTATTTCAAAGTAAAAACTCAAGAAGTATACTATTCTCACAACGTGAAAGAACAAAGACTCGTTTCCTGTAGTGAAAGAAAACCACAATCAAAGGGGGAAAGTTGATGAACCTACAGAATACTTAAAGCACAACGAGAAAGAGTATAAACAGATGGTTGAATCTAATGTAGAAAGTGGTATTTGAGTTCAGTTTTTGATTTTGTTAAAGCTGAAAATAGCAGAAGAGTAACCTCAAGGAAGAATTAAGAGGACATTACCTTCTTGCCTTTTAGCACTACAAGAGTATTGTTTCAGACAGGTCTCCCTAATCTGTATAAAGCCATTATGAAGGATTTTGAGCCTCTGATACGCATTGCACACAGCGACAGAGCAAATAACGATAATGTCTGAAGGCTGCAAGGGAGCACTAACCTTCAAATTGAGTCTGACTCCAACAAGTGAATGTATTTTAAATGTTGGGAAACAGCCAGCTGAGTAATACAGCTTTGAATGTTTGTGAAAAGTACAAGTGCACATTCCTGACTTAGCCAGTCAGCCAAAGAAAAAATGCAGTTCCCAAGAAAAGCTGACCAATCTAGTTTTCAAGTGACATTTAAGTGATGTCACTTCATGAGCCAACAATAGAAATTCAATTGTTACTCTTCTCTTATATATCCTGCTCAACCCAGTCCTGTTCTGCATGCTTTCATTAACTCCTGTCTTTTAAGACTTTCTTAACTAGAACTGTCCTTTACTTCATCATGCTATACATATTTACTTTTTCTTATTATCCTCTCAAGGTGTTTTGATATATTTGTTTATTTTGTACACACCGGAATGTAAAAGGGAATTATTTATCAAGTACTTTGTTAGAGTTTAGCACTTGTGATGTCTCATAGTTACATGCCAAGAGAAATATGACAAAAATAGGCAACAAAGATCATGAGTAAGAGGAGGAAGGCACAGTCTGATTAAGTTAATGTGGTCCCCAGGCAATTTAGAGATGCCATTGCGTTTGCTGACTTGGAACAAAGCTCTGCATCTGTGCCACCTAGCTTAAAGACAAACATTTTTTTTTTAAATCAACAGTTTCAGTGACTTTACAGAGTTGTGCAAGCATCCCCATACCATCTTTTAACACAGCTCTGCCCACATTTTAGAAAAATAATATTCAGCATTACCAATATTACTGAAACTTGAAAGTTGATCCTAAAAGTTTGGTTTAGGCCCTCCTCATACCCATTGTCAATAGATCAAGTGCAAACCAAAATTACATAGGTCATTATTACTAATTTGAGTAAAGAGCAAAGCGAACAGTCTATAAGACTAAGTTGAAAGTATTAACAGGGGATTCTATGCAATAGATGAAGAAACAAGAGAACAGGATTTTAAATTTGCTGTTTTAAGGGAGTAAGAAAAAAGAAGTTTTGTATTAGCCTTTTTTAAGCTAAAATCCTCTTCTAATTCAATTAGAAGCATCCTAATACACATATATTTCATAAGATAAATATAGGTATATTCTGAGAGCAAAGTAGATGTAGATGTATGAATAAAGATAGATCGAGGTGGGGAAACTTTACACATGTTTACTAAGATGCATGGAATTTGTATCATTTGTTGCCATATCCTACTCATTTAGTAGTTTTCATAGAGTACAAACATTCTAGTCATTCTTAATAAAGTGAGCAGGATGACATTCATTTATACTTCTAAATGTTTATATTTCTCCTTGCCTCTCCATCCCCTTGTTGATCATTTTATGAATCATCAAAATTCTGATAGTCTTTCCAATGTCTAGCATAGTGCTAAATATAGCATATTGAAGTATATTATTGTTAACAGAACTAGACAAAAACACCAGTCACACAGACAGATGATGGTTTATACTAAAAGCCCCCAAGTGAAGTGGAGTACACTGTGATAGGTCCAATAAGGAGGTACCCTTGGTGAAAGTGGAAGTTGCTAAAGTGTTGGTGGAAAGAGTGAGAACGTGAAAAAATTAAGTAAATCAGAATAAAGTAAGGTCATGAAGTCCTTGAAACTCAGATTTAGGAGGTGCATATTCCTTCCTGAATTATTCAGAGATTATGAAAACTCAAGGAAGCATTATCAGGTGGGAATGAGTTTCTGTGTGGCAGTTAGTTTCTTTTTCCATCCAGTGTCGTGCAGCTTCTTGTACAAATGTGCATGATTCACTTGGCACACCTGGGAGTTAGTCGTTTCATCATCCTGTCCACTTTTACTTTTCCTGATGAGGATTTTCCAACATGATGAAACACAGAAAGGCCAGCATGGTATGAGAATTCCTTCTTTGCTCCTATGAGTGCTTGAAAACTTGGGAGGTGCTTGTTTGGAGCCTGAGTGGGAGTGCGGCTCAGGAATTGCAGAAAATAACAAGCTAGACGGCATTGCTGGGTAGGTCTCCACATGTTTAGGAATGTCAGTAGCTTCTCTTGTCAAATGGTGAATTTTCATTATCCAAAATGCAGCGAACCTCAGAAGTAACACAAGTGATGGCTCATGGGTTCGCCCTTTCCACGAGCCCACAGCTATCCCTCAGGCCTCAGTCTCCTTCCCCTCTGCCCTCTCCCAGGCTGACTCTCCTGCACGCTAGCAGTTCCGCCATTACCTTGGTCAATTTCAATGTACATGTTGATAATTTGCTGTGTAGTCCAGACTCAAAATTCCTGATGCGTTCACGTTTAAGGGACTTTGTCTTTATTCCATGGCCTGGTTCCCATTATTACTGCTTGGAGATTGCCATCATCTAGAACTGCCCGGCATTTAAAATCTTGTTTTGGAAATATTCTTTTTTACTTAAGAAATGGAATAATTTATCATTATAGAAACTTCTTTAAAAAATCACTCACAACCCTATCATTTAAAACCATGTTAGAGTTCACTGGTGCCTCCTCCATCTTATCTGGAGGATCCAGCGGTGAGAATGAGTTTATGTCTGTTGGCTCCTTCCACCTCCTGCTAAGGACTTAAGTTTGGCTTTGTCTGCTCTGTTAACTGAATTCCACAGTCTGTTCTTATCTTTGCAAATTCTTGACATCTCTTTTTCTGCTGTGTCTCCTTATATTGGTCTTTGTAGAGTTACATCTTTTTTGTTCTTTTTAGTGTTTTTTAGGAGGGAACAGAGATTGAAAAAAAACAGTATGTGCAATCGGCCATGCTCAGCTCCCCAGCTACATAGTCAGTCCTTTTGCATGGTCCTGTTCAACCTTAACCAGTCTCTTGTTATTTCCTTCACTAGATTTTTCCACCCCACATGCTAATCCCTAACTATTAATCTATTTCCAGATATTAGCATCTTCTGATACCACACTTAGGGAATCAGTGTTTGCTTAGCCACTGTTAAAAGCCACACTGTTAAAGCCGTTCAACAATCTTCTGAGACTTTTGTCCTATAATTTCACAACAGCAATTCTAAGGCTTTACTATACTTTTCATGTCACTAAGTACCGTTTTCTGGAAATATATTGCCTGAATCTGCATCCTGGTCCTAGGACTTACTTACTCAAGCGACCGTATGTTGTGTAACTGTTTAAAATCCCTCATATATAAGACAGGGAGGATACTAATAGTTGTTAATAATATAGATATAAAGGTGCCCTCAGTGTAGTAGGCAGTGTGTCAGTCTCATGATAATATAGTTATAGGAATAATATTAATCATGAGATTTTTGTAATGATTAAATGTCTTAATAAATATAAACCTTTTAGAAGTATTCTTTGTATGTAAAAAGTATTATGTCCCCTTTCCTTAAATAAATAAACTAGCCCCCTTCTACCCAGAAAAAATCAAAGGTACTTGTTAATGCTATTACTTTATCACACACACTTCACAAATGTTTACGCTTACAAATATATTTCTTTCCTTCTTCCCTATTTCAAAAGGAAATGTACACTCTTGCTTCTACAAGGTAATGTACGCATGATATGTACAAGTCAGTGTCTATAGAGGGAATTTGGAAGTATGTAATCGTCCTATGACCTTGAGAAGGCTTTTGAGAAGTTACACAGATGGGTTTTGAAGGTTGGGTATAAGCCAGACGGTGAAACTGGAAGAGCCATTTTAGGCAAGAAGAATCTCATATACAAACATGTGGCTATGTACATAGGATGACACTTTGGGGACCCTATCTATATTTAGCAGAGCAAAGAATTCATATGTGTGAATATTGAATATGTGGTGTATGTGAAGGTAGGGTTTTCTCTTCCTTGTACAGCACTTGTGAGCATTGTATTAGCTGGATTACATTATTGTTCGTTCATTTGTCAAGCTTATGTTTTCTCCTCAGGTTGTATTGATTCATCTCATGTGGTTTGGGTCAGTGTCTTATACTTATTTTGATTGCTCAGAGTGCTGCCAAATATGTTGTAAGTCATCAGCAAATGATTATTACATAATTCTTTGAGATTCAAAAAGATCTTTACTCCTTACAGTCAATTATTTTTCTAGTAATCAAGAAAGTGCTTATTTAAATTCCCATGCTTTTAAGTTGACAATGAACATGTACACACAAGAGACATGAACACAGCTGGAGCTTTGCATGATACCTGTATTTAACAGAAATAGGACAATGAGCGCATGCAGAGAACAATGATTTTATACTCTCATGCTAAAGGGATAACCCATGCTAAGATGCAACCAAAGTAGTACGTGCTTTAAGGAAGACTGTCTTTATTAAATGTGGCCATGCTTATAAAGTTTTGATGCATTTTGAAAAGCAATGTTGATCAATTATAATGCTTACATTAAATTTAGTACACACAGTTATAATGTTTAAAAAAAATCCTTTAGAACAGCTTTTACTTCCCCCTTGCAAGCAGTTCTGCGTAAAACTGGAGAGTCTGCAAAGCCTTCTCCATCGGGAGCTTTCGCACGTGTGCTTCTCCTCTCTGCTTCCCAGCGGTGGCATGATGCTTTCCACTTAGGCACCTAGGACCCCTCAACCTCTGGTGTCACATCCTGTTATTAACAGATGGAAATGAGATGATGTAGTTTGGATATCCTTTTCTTAATTCTTCCAGTTCTTTATATGGTATTTCTCCTTCCTTTTTTTTCAGTGTCCTAGGGTCCTCTTTCCAAAATTGCCTTCATCTCATGGTCAAACAGGAAATGATAGTAATATGATCCATTTACATGTGATGAGTTTTGATAAATTACCTATTAATATGAACGTTTGCATCAACACATGGCTCCAGACAGGATTTGGTTGTTAATTATTTTCTCTAATGGTGAAATGGAAGATTTTTATTTCTATTTTTGGAATTTAGGTTTTCTGCCAGTAAGTGAAGACATTTGTGATTTGTGTTGTTCAGAGGTATTCTGAAATCATAGTGAAGCATGTAGCTCACTCAGGCAGAAGACAGCTCTAGTGAAGTAAAATTTTGTAAGTAGCCTGTTCATTTGGTTTGGTCTTCTCTGGTCTCCCAAATCTGCACTCTAATAGCTAGGGATGGTACAGGCACTTCAGGTACTTTAGAGCAATTATTTACCTTAGACTATGAAAATAGAAAAACAAACATTTGTCAAATGTTTGCAATATACAATAAAAGCGTAAAAATGCATGGCATTCTGGCTAGCCTCTTCCTGATTTTTTCTTTTATTAGAGTCTATGAATCTCCTTTGAAGTTACCTACTGTACTTTACCTCTGGATCCAATTACTTGCTTCTTGTGTCATTTTTTTTTAAGTACTTGTGAGCATTTAATAAACTCCCCTCCCTATGGCTTCAAACTACCAGGACACAGGCCCCACCAACACCCTTAATCTCCTCAGTTCTGCTGAAAAATTTGACCTTCACAATGGTATACCGCTTTGGGAGCTTTCCCTTCCCCAGAACTTTCTAGTAGCCCAATTGTACCACATCAATGAGAGGATTGTTTTCGACAGCATTTACCTGTGTCTGCTCACAGATCAAAACCCATGCTTGCTCACTGACCAAGGTCCACGGTTTATCAAGGTGGGTAGTGGGGCAGAAGCTCTGGTTCCTCTTTAAGTGGTCATACCTCATATCAGCTTTCCCAAAGTAAACTGGGTGATATTTGTCAAAGTTGATCTGGTGATGGTGCAAGCCACCAGCATTACCTTGGCCTCCCAGGTGCTTCCTGTGCTTGCCAGTGTGGCTTTGGCTGTGGCTCATGTGGCCCTGAAGTTTCTGGGTCCTCCTGTGTCTGGATGGTATGTTGGTGACTGACATGAAAGAGTTCTGTGTCAACTAAAAAAAAAACAAAACTACTTGCAGATTATTCTCAGTTTCTGCTAAAGTAATTGTCAGGTATTACTTTAATCTGTATTCATTGATTTATAGGCAATCCCTTCTTTAACTTATAAAACATAAATATACAATTTCTGTTATATAATTGTAAAAATATTTTCATGCTCATTTAAACCAGTTAAAATGGAAGAGAACTCTTTAATCTTGCTTAAACCTAGTTTCTTTTTTAAATATATTTTATTGATTATGCTATTACATTTGTCCCATTTTTCCCCCTTTATTCCCCTCCACCCTGCACACCCCCTCTCATCCACATTCCCCCTCTTTAGTTCATGTCCATAGGTCATATATATAAGTTCTTTGGCTTCTACATTTCCTTTACTGCTCTTAACCTCCCCCTGTCTATCTTCTACCTATCATTTATGCTTCTTATTCCCTGTTCCTTTTCCCCCTCTCTCCCCACCCACTCCCTTGATGAGAACCCTCCATGTTATCTCCATTTCTGTGATTCTGTTCCTGTTCTAGTTGTTTGCTTGGTTTGTTTTTGCTTTTGTTTTAGGTTCAGTTGTTAATAACTGTGTGTTTGTTGTCATTTTATTGTTCCTATTTTTGATTTTCTTTTTCTTAGATAAGTCCCTTTAACATTTCATATAATAAGGGCTTGGTGATGATGAACTCCTTGAACTTGACCTTATCTGGAAAGGACTTTATCTGCCCTTGCATTCTAAATGAAAGCTTTGCTGGATAGAGTAATCTTGGATGTAGGTCCTTGCCTTTCATGACTTTGAACACTTCTTTCCAGCCCGTTCTTGCCTGCAAGGTTTCTTTTGAGAAATCAGCTGACAGTCTTATGAGAACTCCTTTGTAGGTTATTGTCTCCTTTTCTCTTGCTGCTTTTAAGATTCTGTCCTTATATTTAATCTTGGCTGATGATATGCCTTGGTGTGTTCCTCCTTGGGTCCAACTTCCTTAGGACTCTGTGAGCTCCCTGGACTTCCTGGAAGTCTATTTCCTTTGTCAGACTGGGAAAGTTCTCCTTTATTATTTGTTCAAATAAGTTTTCAATTTCTTTCTCTTCCTCTTCTTTTTCTGGTACCCCTATGATTTGGATATTGGAACATTTAAAGATGTCCTGGAGGTTCCTAAGCCTCTGCTCATCTTTTTTGAATTCTTGTTTTTCCATTGTGTTCTGGTTGAATGTTTCTTTCTTCCTTCTGGTCCACACCATTGATTTGAGTCCCGGTTTCCTTCCCGTCACTGTTGGTTCCCTGTACAGTTTCCTTTATTTCACTTAGCATAGCCTTCATTTGTTCATCTAATTTGTGACCAAATTCAACCAATTCTGTGAGCATCCTGATTGCCAGTGTTTTGAACTCTGTATCTGATAAGTTGGATATCTCTTCATTGCTTAGTTGTATTTTTTCTGGAGCTTTGATCTGTTCTTTCATTTGGGCCATGTTTTTTTTGGTCTGGGCGCGCCTGTTATATGTAAGGGGCGGAGCCTTAGTGTTCACCAGGGCGGGGCAACCATGTCGCTGCGTTGTGACGCTGTTTGTGGGGGAGGGGTCTGAAAGGAAACAATGCCGCTTGCTCCTTTCTCTGCTGGTTTTCAGTCACTTCCCCCGTTACCCATAGTCAAATTGGGCTCTTCTGGTGCTGATTCCCGGGTGGGTGGACTTGTGTACATTCTGGACCCTGTGGGTCTCTCCAAGGAACTCTCCTGTGAGGCTCGGAGTTTTTCCCACTGCTGCCTCAACACCCACAGGTGTTTTCACTCAGAGTCTTTGAGGCTTTATTTCTGCACACTGGAACTCTGGGTTGTGTGGTCTGTCCCACTCCTCAGTTGTTCCTCTCAGTTTATCCTCACACAACCATGGGACCACCTGGTCTGCCAGCTGCCACCTCGCCAGCCGCCACCTCACCCGGCCCACCAGCCACCGCCCTGCCGTGAGTTCTCTCTGCCGGGATGCCCGTCTCTATCCTTCCTACCGGTCTGGGTGAGTGTTCCTTCTTTAACTCCTTGATTGTGGAACTTCCATACAGTTCGATTTTCTGTCAGTTCTGGTTGTTTTTTGTTTTTAAATTTGTTGCTGGCCTTCTTTTGGTTGTGCGAGGAGGCACAGTGTGTCTACCTATGTCTCCATCTTGTCAGGAAGTCCTAATTTCTTTATTTATTTTTGTTTTGGGACGTCATTTCTTTTATCAACTCAAGGATCACCTCTAGTTCCTAAAATTCAGCTTCCCTCTATAGGCACTTTCTCACCAGGAGTTAAATATACTCTGTGTTGTCTCTCTTAAAAGTATAAAACAAAAATTTCTCAGCTTTCATGTCCTCCTTCGGCTACCAGCCTATTTCCCTCCACCTGTTTGCAATACCTCTTCAGAAACAAACTTTCTACAGTTCTTGTGTGTGCTTATACTTTCTCCCTATAGTTCATTTCAAAACCAATCATAATTTGGCCTCAAGCCCAACAATTCTCAAAACTACTTTTGCTATGATCATAAAATTAACTTGATATTAAAACCAAGTGACTTTTCCGTATCGACCTTTGCTACATTTGATCCTGCTAACTTCATGTTCCCTCTTGGAAGACTTTCTTCTCTTACTTCTGAAGACACCACACTCTTTTGTTTTCTATCATTCTGGATTTTCTTATTCAGTTTTTTTTGTGAAGTATCCTTTTTCTTCTGACTTTCTGTAAAATGTTCATGTTCCTAAGGATTCCATCTTAGGCCTTCTTCTCTTCTTCCACTATACATTTGTAATCAATAATCTCATCTACTTTTATGACTTCCATTCTACCATATAGAGTGACGAATCTAAATTTCTGTATCTCCCTTCCATTTCCTGAGCTTTCCTCTTTCCTGAGCTTCAGTCATAAATAGCTTTATTCAATGGCCACTCAATATATCTAGATTTTCTATAAGTATAGAAAGTCAACATAGAAAAACATAAGACCCTTCTTATCTTATTTACAAAATTACTTCTCCCCCAGTGCTTTATAACATAAACTCAGTCACTTGCTCATGCCAGGTACCAGGAAATTATCTTCACAAGAGCAGAAGTAATACATTCAGAGGACCCCAGCCATGATCTACTTCTATCTATTTTTCCCACCCCCACTTGTGGTCAGACAGTCACAATTTCTCATTAGATGGATGTTTGTCAAAGTGTAACAACTGATGTCCTCCCTGCTTCTGGCCTTACATTCTTCCAGTTCATCTTGCATACACGAGACAGCATGTCTTTCTCAGAATAGAAGTATGATCATATCTCCTTTTTGCTTCAAATACTTCAATGGCTTGTCATTGCTTTTAGAAAAACGTTTAATCTTTTAATCAGGGTTTCTGAAACATTTTATGATTCAACCCCAGTATACTTTAATTTTTATTTATCAACTTTCAATTCTATGCTTCAACTACATACAAATTTTATTCCGTTCCTTGAATACACCAAGTGCCACCTAGCTTTTGTGCATGTCTTTGACGGGATTATTGTTGGTTATCCCTTCCTATTTTTTACCTGGATAGACTTGAATCCATGTTTCTGATATTAAATTAAATATCACTGTCTTCAAGAAGCCTTCTCTGAATCCCCAGATAGAGTTCACTTGTTCTCCTTTGCATCATTATTCACCTGCCAGTAATTATCACCCCATTGCTTGTTTACTTGCCTTTATTTCCTATTATTATGTAAGTTCTGTGAGAGAAAGACTATTTCTCATTTACCATTATATCAGCAAGGCTTAGAAGAACAAGGCATTAAATGAATATTTCTCAAATAAATGGGTAATAAATATGCCTTCATTGTCTGCTAAACTTTCAAGATTTTTGAGGACAGAGATCATTCCCAGATTGTTTTTAAATTTAAAAAAAGCCCTTATATGTTTAATAAGTGCTTCTTTTTGTATAATATCTATTCTCTTAAATTTGTGAAAGTATGTTTTATGGCCCAGAATGTGTTCTATCTTGGTAAATGTTCCATGAGAGTTAGAGAAAAAATGTACATTCTGCTGTTGCTCTATGATATATTCTATAAATATCAATTAGATCTACTTTATTAACAGTGCTATTCAGTTCAACTATATC
>VMDR010031987.1:0-11888 GCA_007922815.1 Macrotus californicus
TCCCCAGTGATTGTCTTTTTAATAGTAATTTGTGACCTATTTTATTTAGGAAATTCAGTTCTATCGAGATATTGATGTTATTATCATTTTCTGCTTTTTTATGTCTTTAATAATAACACTGTGTAAAAGCTTATGAGTTATTTGTTTGGGCCATGACTATAACTGGTAATTTTTTATTATTTCCTAAGGACAAAATTATTTATTATATTTAACTACCAGAGCATTGCAGCAGATACCTTGGAAGTCTGTAAGCATTTTTTTCTGTATCAAGAAAGTAACAAGGAACTAACATAGGAGTCTCAGAATCTCTCAGTGGCACAACTGGACAGCGACATAAAATTGTGATAGCCAATAATATCCAGACCTTACTAGCTACCTGTGTCTGATTTTCTCATCTACAATAAAAATGATCCTTCCTGCCCTTCCAATCTATAGTAGATATTTTCAGAGTTCCTACAAAGCCTAGATTACTCCTGTGGGAACCAGTTCCACCTTCCCCATGCAGCCCTGTCACAATTGACTGGACTGGTTCAGGGTTCCCTTTCCTAGGCTGATTTGGAATTGGGATCCATAGACGCAAATTAGGTTAAGCTCCAATGTTGCTGATTTTTATAGCCATTCTTTTCCTCAATCATGAAATTTTCCAAACACACAAAAATGCGCATCACTCCCCACCAAATGGACAGATGCTACTACTGTGACACATGTATTACAGATTTCTTTTTTTCTTAAGAAATTAGGAAAGTTTTGACATAGTTACAAAATTTTTAAAAAGCACAAAATATACCAGTTGTCAAAATAAAACAATTACCAAAATTTTGTCACATTCACGTAACCTATTTTTAATTTTCTTCTAAGTTGTGGTAAAAACACATACCATAAAATTTACCATGTTAACTATTTTTAAGCCTGCAATTCAGTAGTGTTAACTATATTCATAAACTTGGTGCCTTTGAACATTTTCCCCTTCCTTTAGCCCCTGAAAACTGTAATTCAGCTTTCTGCTTCTACGAACTTGACTGTCACACATGCATGATACAAGTGAATCCACACAGTGGTTGTCCTTTTATAACTGGCTATTTCACTTGCATAATGTACTGAAGTTTCATCCACATTGTAGCAGGTAGCAGGATTTCCTTCTTTTTTAACACTGAATAATTTTCCAATGTATGTATTTACTACATTTTTTATACATTCATTGGCTGGTGAACCTCTTGGTTACTATGAATACTGCTTCAATAAATATGGTTGTGCAAATATATCTTTGAGATTCTTCTTTCAATTAATATATGTCTAGTTCATATATATATGTCTAGTTTATATATATTTTCATATATATAACTGAGATTGTTGGATCATAAGGTGGTTGTATTTTTAATTTTTTGAGGAACCTCTGTAGTATCTTTATAGTGGCTGCTTTGTTCTACATTTCTATCAACAGCGTGCAAGGCTTCCATTATATTCATTCTCACCAACACTTGTAATTTTCTGTTTTTATGATAGTAGCCATCTTAGTGAGTATGAGGTAATATTTCACTGTAGCTTTGATGTTCATTTCTGTAAAACTAGCAAAGCTGAGCATTTTTTCATATGCTTTTTGACCACCTTCTTTGGGAAATGTCCATAAGAGTTTTTTCCCATTTTTAAATTGGGTTGTTGTTTTGTTGTCATTTTGCTATAGGAGTCCTCTATGTATTCTGGATATAACCCCTTCTCAGTTATGTGATTTGCAAATCTTTTCTCCCATTTGAAGATTGCCTTTCACTCTGTTGACTATCTTTGTTGATGCACAAAAGTTTCTTGATTTCTTATAGTTTGTTCATTTTTGCTTCTGTGCTTTTGGTGTCACTCCAAGAAATCATTGCCAAATCTAAAGTCATGAAGCTTCTCCCCTGTGTCCTTTTCTAGCAGTTTTATAGTTTCAGGTCTTATGTTTAGGTTTTTAATTCATTTTTTAGTTAATTTCTAGTATATGGCATACAGTAATGGTCCCAGTTCATTCTTTTGCATGTGGGTATACAGTTATCCCAATACCATTTGTTGAAGGGATTATCCCCCCCTTGTGTGGTCTCAGCACTTTTGTTGAAGATCATTAACCATATGCACCATAGTTTATTTCTGGGATCTCAATTTTATTGCCTTGTCCATATGCCTATTTTTATGCCAGCACAACACTGTTTTGATTGCTGTATCTTTGTATAACTTAACCTAGTTTTAAAACAACTTTTTACTTTTTTTCCTTCCTGATATATTTTATAATGTCAGGCAGCACAATTTTATCCTTATATGATTCCGTATAGATATCTAAGAATTATGAATATTTTCTTACAAAACCACAATATCATCATCACTCACAATAAAATCAACAATATATCTTTGGTATAAACTCATATCTAGTCCAAAATCAAATCTATAAAATGTCTCAAAAATAGGTTTTTAATAAATATATTTTTTATTTTAATATTTTTAACCCCCCACTCAAAGATATGTTTATTGATTTTAGAGAAGGAGGAAAGGGGAGAGAGAGAGAGAGACACTGGTGTGAGAGAGAAGTATCAGTCAGTTGCCTCCTGTAGGTACCTAGACCAAGGATCAGACCCAAAACCTAGGTATGTGTCCTGGCCTGATGGTGAACACACACCTTTTGGTGTACAGGACTCGATGCTCCAACCGACTGAGCCACCCAGCCAGGGCATCTCAAAAACATTTTTATTGGTTTGTTTTAATCAGGTTCTAAACAAGGTCCCCATTTTAATTTAATTATTTAAATACTTTATGATTCAGAAAAGTCTTTTCCCCCTTCCCTCCAGACGTTGACTTGTAGAAATTGGGTTAGTTTCCTTATATAATAATGTCTCACAGTCTGGATTTCCCTGTTTACCTCCTTGCTCTGTCATTTAACTTATAAATGAAGTTAACTAGTGGCTTAATTGTATGGTCATTTAACTATAAATTAAAATTACCTCAGAACTTTAATTTATTCATGCCTGCATGCAGTTTTAAAACTGCATTTGCATATGGAAGACTCTGGGGACTTTTGCCAGTGTCAATGGTCATTCTCAGATATGTCTTCCTAAAGCGTCCACCCAGAGTATGTAGGGTCCTTTTCCCTTAGAAGTGGATGTTTGTTGGCAAATTTTTTGAACCCTGGGTTGGTGGCGTATATAAGTTGTTCCCATTAATTTTTCACTATTCCTGCCATGCAACTTCGATCACGTTCTTGTTCTACAACTATAGGTGATTTATCATTTGTGTTCCTAATCTAAAGTTTATAGAAATGTCTTCCTTCTAGTTTTATTTAGATGTGGTCAAATCAATTTCTCATTTGCTATCCTAATTGATTTGTTTACTTTTCAGGAGGGATTGTTTTAATATTAAAAACCTACCTTGCTGCCAAGATCACATCGCTGGTTTCTCAACTTTCCTTTTGTAAATGGAAGAAAATATCACAAAAACATTCCACCTCCCAAACCATTTCATGTCAGTTTCTCTCCTATTCCCACCCTCAAAAGTGACCCCTATCCAGAAGTTGGTATGTTCTATTGTCATGCATATTTTGTGCTTTTACTACATGTGTATCTGTGCATTAAATTTGTATCCTATTGTTGTGTGTGAATATATAGCATTTACATATATGTTTTTATAAGATATGAATGATTTGTTACTTGGCTTTCTTCACTAAAAATTATATTATTTGAGATTTATCCATATTAAAACATGAGTTTTAGATCATTAATTTTAACTACTGTAGAGTATTTCATGGTTTAGAGAAAGCATAATTTGTTTGTCAGTCCCCTACTGAGGGAGAATTTTTTTATTTCATCATAAGCAGCACTGCAAAAAATCTCCTATTTGTACACATCTGCATGAGCTTCTCTAAGATAAATATCTAGGACTGAAGGTCCACAGGGCATGTGCATCTTCTTCTGCCCACACACATATGAGTTTCCCCCATGTGTATCTATGCCAACATTTTCGCTGTGGCAGAATTTTAGCAAAGATTCTGTTGACTTAGCTTTTCTGACCATTTTGGACGTTAAATCTTGGTCACAATTACGTACAAGGTCTTAATAGCTCAAGTATTTCTCTGGAAAACATCAGATGGGTTTTAGCATTCTCCCTGCAGGACGGATCCTCCCATCAAACCTAATCATGACTCATTAGGAGTCAGAGGTTTCTAAACAGTGCAGTTCAGATGCCCAGGAATTTCAAAGTGGAGCTTTCTCCCCAAGGTAGTTTTTGTCTTCTACTTAGAGGCAGGGTTGCTAATGACCTGTAACCACTTTAGCTCACTCTGAGGATCTTGACTTAAGATGAAAGTTTCAGGTTGTACTTCTGCACTTTGTGACAGACCGAAGGCTGGGTCACTCCATCTCAGCGCCATCCGGGTATTGGCTGCCAGGAACCCTAGTTAACCCATTTGCCTGTCGTTCATCGCTCACTATTCCGATTTCAGCTCATTCTTCTTGTTTTCTCCTTTTTCTTCTTTCTCCTTTTTCCTCCTTCCTCTTTTCTTTTGTCACTGGAGATTTTTCTTACTGTCAGCTCAGCCATAAATACATTTAAAAGGCATGTGTGCAACACTTAAGCCACAATCTAGGTGTGTTGTACTGGGGGGAGGCGAGCAGGGACTCAGGGTTCTAGTCAATTACAAGTCATTTCTGCAGGCCTCATGGGAGGGGGCAGTTCATATTTCCTTTGTTCGTAACACTGTAGTGAAACTGACTAGAAGGAGGCCTAATTTTTTCCAGGTTGCTGGGTTTTCCATCTTCTTCCTACAGCAGCACAAACTTAAGGCAGGAAATTAACTGTGTGAGCTCAGGATCCTATCTATACCATGCCTTCTAAAAACTGGTTGTATTTTTTTCTATTCTTTCCATGAATATGCTTGCCACTGCTTTCATCTATAAACCTCCACAGTCAGTCAGTGGATTCAACTTTGGTCTTGTTGCATTACATTTTACACAGATATTTTATGTATTTTATCTGAAGTAAGATAGGGCATGACTGAGTAAATTGTGTGTGTGCAGCAAACTGTAACCTTAAAATTTTAATTATTTTTAAAAAATATTTTACTTATTTATTTTCAGAGAAAAGAAGGGAGGGAGAAAGAGAGGGAGAGAAACACCAATGTATGGCTGCCCCTTGTGCACCCCATCTGGGGACCTGGCTCGCAACCCAGGCATGTGCCCTGACTAGGAATCGAACCCACAACCCTTTGGGTCATGGGACGGCATTCAATCCACTGAGCCACACCAGCCAAGGCTAAAAATTTTAATTATTATGTAGCATAATTAGAGAGAAGTTCAGGTACAGGTGATAAAAGAATTTATGAGAAAGCCAACAATGTTTATCTTCAGGGAAGAAAGAATTACAAATCTCAGACTGATCAGAAATAAAAATTCATAGCATAAATATCCACATTTCATCTATGTGTGATTAAAGTATAAGGTAGATAGATCTAAATCTTTGGAATCAGAGGGGACTGCTGGCAGGGGTTTTGTTATTGGGTGTCCCAGCTGACTGCTCCCAGAATTCTCCAGTGGTTACATGCTAGAAAGAGGAAGCAGGTGTTATCAGATCACTGCTCAGAAATGTGACCTAAGGTGACACCAATTGGGACACAGAGACTGGTCATACAGCTCTCTTTGGTGGGTTGTTTTAAATAGTTGTCTGCAACTCTTGATGTCTATGATCTGTACCTAGGTCACCTTCAACAATTTCTCTTCCTGTAAACAGGGAAAGTAGTGCTGGGAAACAGGCAAATGAGAGTAAATAAGTGGGAGACAGTCACTTCTGGCCCTGTCAGCCAGTGTGACACTACTTGCTAATCCTAGAGCCAAGTTTAGTAATCCTTAGATATTTCTGGCTGCTTTGTTTACAAATTGAACCTCAAAGTAATGAATACTAGTGAGGTTGGATGGTGTAGCTGAAAGAGTTCAGGATTCGAGGGGATCAAGTCTTAGTCTCATTACTTAATAGCTTTGTAGCCTCGGTCCTATAACCTATCTAGGTGTTACTCAATTTGTAGAATGATGATTATAATAGCAACCTCAACAGATTAGTGTAAAGATGAAATAAGAGAATGTAAGATGCCAGGCAAATGGTAGATGCTGAGTATTTATTGGCTCCTTTTTCATCATCCACCCAAGAGTTTGGGTAGGGCATTGGAAGACACCACATATTGAGATTGGGAATCAATTCCTCCATCAACACTAACCGTCCTTGTTATTGCTCAAACATGGCAGACATTTTCCTGCCTTAGCACAATGAATCTGCTTGTTCCCTTTCCCTGAATCTTCTCCCAATTATGCACAGGAGCTGACTCTTTTTTACCTCCTGAAGCCCTTTGCTCAAATGTCTCCTTCTCATTGTGGCTTATTCTGACAACCTCATTTAAAATTGCAACGTGTACATGTGCTTCCTCATTCCTGTACTACTGATTCTTCTCACCATGATCCTCTTCTTTTCTCTTAAAGTTCATCTTCTAGAACTTTATAAAGTTTAATTTTAATTTGTTATTGTTTATTATCTGCCTTTCTTCACTAAAATGTATACTCCATAAAGGCTAACACCTTTATTTAATCCGCTGATATATCCCGAGGACCTGTTTCCTGGTACGTATTAGGGCACAATAAATACAATGTGGGACAAAAGTAGGTTTACAGTTGTTTGTGTGAAAAGTAATACAATAATTAATAAATAATATAAGAATAAACTCTGTTGTTTTGGTACTCACAACTGTAAACCTACTTTTGCCCCACCTTGTATTTTTGAATGAATGCACACAGGCATTTCAGACTAAATCAGACTGAAGAACTACCCCAGGCATGGACTGTGCCTTGAACTACCATGCTTTTTTTTTACCTCCACATCCTCAGAGCCTAGAGTGTAGAAAGTATAAAATGTATAATGGAATGGATGAAAAAATGGTTAAAATACAATGCAACTCCTCAAGAGGCTGGGGATTACCCAGACTTAGGCAAAAATCCATTATCATTAATCTCTTCTTTCAGAATCTGACAACCAAACACACTACTGGCTTAGGATTTTTTCTATATTTAACTAATGTTATACATCCAGAAGGTCAAGAAAGTGTAAAGAATATTAACTATAGCCTAAGAACTTTGATGAAATCACAGTGAATATTTATGTTCACTGAGTCATTTAAAGTTTGAATGTAATATTTAAATTAACAGTGAAATGATGTTCATCATTTTTGTAATAAAAGAACAATACAGTGAAGTTCAGTTACACCTCATCACTAGATAGTCCCTCCTTGCTACCCATGTCATTTTGACTTTAACTGAGTAGGACAGTGGTCGGCATCTGTTTCCATGGAGTGATCCTACCTACCTAACCCAAGTGAAAAGACACAACTGAGTGGGCTCCTTCTGAGAATTTATTCTTTATTCTTAGAATTTTCTGCTCTATACAATATCAAGAAAGGATTATTTAGTACAGTCTTAAGAGAGTACAGCATGCTCTTAACACTCAAGAGATGATATCATACTGAGAGAATTTTTATAAAGTCAAATCCAAAATGAAGAATAACTTCATAGTTGAGTTATTTGTAAGAACACAAACCATGAGATATAAGACAAAAAGGAATGCTTTAAATACAGGAATGAAAGTTTACAGAAATCATAGTAAATTTTTGTCAAGGGATTTGGAATTCAGATATGTTATATTATCACCTGATCTCTCCCCCACAATTTCTAGCAGTTAAAATGATGGCCTTTCCCCTGAGATCTCTCCATACTGAACACTTTAGGACAAGTTAATCTGATTTTACACAATGTCTGTGCTCAGTCATCTATACTCAAAGTGTCATATATGCTTGAACAACCAGGCATCATGCAAAGGCTTTATACTCAAAGTGTCATATATGCTTGAACAACCAGGCATCATGCAAAGGCTTTATATGACACTAGCATCTGATCTTGCCTTATAAAAGTGCATTTATCAATTAAGTGTGTCTTAGTCTTGTCTTTGGATATTAACACAGTTAAGGATGTCACCAGTTGCACTGAGGAAATAAGCCCTAGGAAAGCACTGAATCTGTCTATATTCTACCTCATCGCTAACACTTTCACTTATTTGAACACACAGGGTAAAGGAAATACGCAATAATTTTCCAAACAACGTGAGGACAAACAATTAAGTCAATCATTCTAGTAAATAATTTATGCCCTCAAAAATATTCTTTAATTTGTGCAATAGTCATAAGTGCTCAAAATCCAAATGCTTCACTTTAGAGATAGAGCTCCCAGGTGGCAGACAAAACCACCAACTTATTCATGATTCATTCTGAGTTTTTTACATCAGGCTGCAACTGGGGATGCAAAGAAGGAACAAGCAAGCTGATCCAGGTTCTAGCATTGGAGATTATTCAGCTGAAATTATGATATAAAATCATCTGGAGGTTGAGAAGGAGAAATCAAAATATAAGGTCATAAACTCAGCAGTATGCTATTAAAGTATGAGCAGGCTAAGATGGGTGGCCCTGTGCAGAGGTTCTGTATCAATTGGAAGAGATGAAGAGCTGTGTGCTCCCAAAACTCTGATCACAGAAGTATCACTCATGTCCCTGTGGTTAATTGCAAGATAGAAATCAGGGTAGAATGAGAAATGTATCAAGTTGGTAGTGCTAAAAGTAACTTTGAGGATAACAAATCCAATCCCCAGAAATTTTACAAAGGATGTAAGTGAGTTCTTAATAGAAGTCTGATAATGTGTTCTTAATCCATAGTTGGTTGATACCAGAGAATATATCAGAAAAAAACACAATGAGATACTACTTCACACCAGTCAGAATGATCATCCTTAACAAATCAATAAACAAGTACTGGCGAGGTTCTGGAGAAAAGGGAATCCTAGTACATTGTTGATGGGAATACAGACTGGTATAGCTACCAGGGAAAACAGTATGGAATTTTCTTAAAAAACTAAAAATGGAAATACCTTTTGATCCAGTGATTCCACTGCTGGGATTATACCCTAACAATCCTGAAACACCAATTCAAATGAACCTATGCACCCCAAAATTCATAGCAGTGTAATTTACAATAGCCAAGTGCTGGAAATAGCCTAAATGCCCATCAGTAAATGAGTGGATCAAAAAACTGTGGTATATTCACACAATGGAATAATATGTAGCAAAAAGAAAGAAGGAAGTCCTATCCTTCCCAACAACATGGATGGAACTGGAGAGTATTATGCTAAGTGAAATAAGTCGGCGGTGAAAGACAAATACCATATGATCTCACCCATAAGGGGAACCTAATGAACAAAACAAACAAATGAGCAAAATAGAACCAGAGACATGGAAATAAGGAACAGACTGACAGTGACCAGAGGAGAGGAGGGAGGGGGATAACAGGGGAAAGAAGGGGAAGGGGCAAGTCAAGAAACATGTATAGAGGACCCATGGGCACAAACAATGGGTTGGGGATTAACAATGGGAAGGAAGGTGGGCAGGGCAGGGGAGAACAATGGGGAAAAATGTGAAAATGTGAGACAACTGTAACTGAACAAATAAAAAAACAAAACATAAAAGCAAATTTTAAAAAAGATTATACTATCTTTGGCATTAAGTTGTGCTTGTCTTATTAGGTTCATCTAACATATTAGGACATCAAGTCATATGATACCAAATAATTGAACTGGCTATGTATTTCACTTAGTGCTCAAATGTATGAATAAATTTTTATTTTATTTTTTCATTACCTTTGTTTGCTATTAGTTATAATGCCCTTTTTTACTTCAACTAGAATATTATTGTATTCAGGCAGCTTTTCTTCTGCCTAGACACGGGTCATTTGTATAAACAGGCTATAAAATGGCATCTCCAGGGTCTATTCCTGATCAGCTACCCTGATTTCTACCCTGCAGTTAACCAGGGATGTGAATGTGCAGCGCTGAGAGGAGAGTCAACCTGCAGACCACCATCAGGCGATTTTAGACATTGAACATGGCACAGCCATTAAATTCACCAGCTGGAGAGGCAATTATAAAATATGGATCCAGATTATAGTCAACTATTTCAAATGCACGGCTCTGGTTACATGATGGAAACCCAGAGCCGTAAGGCCTCTGTAGAGGTGCCTAGAGCCAATCTGGTTAACAGCTCACAGACTGTTACAGTTGAGAGTTATCTAGTAGTCAGCTCTTGCCCAAGGTCACAGAAGTCATTAATGTCTGACTCAGACATAAACCCAGGATTCCTCCCATGAGTCCAGGATTCTCTCCAACTAATTTTTAATGGTGAGATAATGTAGCTCTGAGAGATGTGTGTACGTTTTTCTGAGTTCTATGGCATATTCAATTGACCCCACATTATTTCAAATGAATCATTTTTGAAGTTTTAAGGGTCTTGGTTCATTTTGAAACTCCAAGTTATTTACAAACCTTAAAAGTATTAAAGTAGACCTTCTTTAGTTTGTTTATTTAAGAAGAGGAAGGACAAATTGCCCAAAACCCCAAGCTGTTGATGCTGAGGAACTGGACCGTATAAATCAAGGACACAGGAAGTATCAAATGCCCACAAATGCAGTCAGTGGCAAATTTTATGTGCTGGAGTAGCATAAAGTTTTAAAAGTAAATATAGGGCAGGAAAGATAGAAGATAAGGAAGATGGAAAGCTGAGAAGATAAAATTTTCTTATAAAACTCCTCTAAATTACCCTTTTTAATGACAGGTCTTGCTCTATTTTGTAAGCCAGGATGACTAAGTTATTTTCTCAAAAAGCTGTTTATGTGTCCCGATGCTATTTTCTACCCCCCAAAAAAGGAATTTGCAATAATTTAGAGCACTAAGGAAGTTAATGGTCGAGCAATCCCCTTCAGAGTGCTGCTCACTTCACTTATTAAGGGATCAAAGCTTGTGGTACAAAGCATTTGAATTGACCATGAATCTAGAAGTAAAATAAAACTCCCTCTTTGTTGCTATCATTTTTCAGTGTTTATTATACATCACAAAATGTGAGACCTTGAACTCCCCATCTGAGTTCTGGTAGCAGGGAAATCCTGCCAATTGCATTATGCTGTCAAATGTGCAAATAATAAACTCTTATTGTGTTAAGTCACTGGAATTTGGAGTTGTTTGTTACAGCCCCTAATGTTACTTAGCACAGAGAATCACACCTCTTTTCAAATAGGCAGGTGTTTTTCCATGTGGTTGACGTTATATATAATTTTTCATCAATACTGTTTCTTCCCCACTTCTGCAAATTTGGAGAATATGATGACTGGTTTCCTCAAAGCTGAGTAAACCATTTGTGACTAACTCTGGCCAATAAATTGGGAGTGAAAGTTATGCGTGGCTGAGGCTGTGGAAATCTCATGTTTAAGTACCCAGGCTCTTTCCCCATGCTCAGTGATTGAGAGAATTTATGTTCTGGGGGTGCAGCTGCAACATAGTCAGCACCCACTGGCCAGGGTTCCTGAGTGACCGTGAAGTTGAGCTCCATCTTACCAAGCAAAGCATGTATAATTTGAGCAGGAAATAAGTTTTGATGAGATCAAGCCAGATTTTGAGGTTGTTCATTGGGGCAGTACAAACTACCCTATTCTAATATATGATATACAGGCTAGAATATGTACAATATATATGTACATATACATATATTGATATAGCCATGTTTGTGCATGTGTATATATATGTATATATTCATGCATATAAATACACATGTATATATAGATGTGTATATATATGTATATACATAGGCAAACGCATACATATGTATTAGAATATGTATATATGTGTACACATATATACTGATATGATTACTAAATTGTTACATGAAGAATTTTGATGATACAGTAGTACTTTATTTCATGACTTTAAAAGAAAAGTTGTAGCAATTTAGGTCATTTTTTAATGACACC
>VMDR010031988.1:0-11861 GCA_007922815.1 Macrotus californicus
GAATCATGGAGGAAAGCCTGATACTTCCAAGTGGAATGAATCCAACAAATGCTGATTCCAGGAGGGTGTGATGAAAATAGTTACTTTGTTTTAGGGGTAAGGAAGACTGTTACAGAGGAAGACAGCCACTTGTTACCTTTATCCTAAAAAGAAAATATTATAAAATATGACTTCAATTAAACTTAAATAAAATGTATGTACTCATCAGGTATTTAAATAGTGAAATTTTAAAACAGAAAACATGATGTCTATCTTCTTAAATGTTGATAATTTGAAGCTGAAATAATTGTAGCACTATGTAGATTTAATAAAAAGTAAGGTGTGTATAACATCCGAGGTCTATTAATTTTCCTTTGCTGAAAAAAGTACATAAAATATATTAAAGTACACAAACTTGTGCCATACTTGCCAGATAAGTTGGTAAATCATTATTTTTAAAAATTCTGTGTGTGGATAAGTAAGCCCAATGTGATTTCCTTGGAGTTTTTATGACTTCCAGCTAAAGTCAAAGCAGGTGCAACAATATTGCTTATAATTTCACTGCTTTTTCTACAATTCTCTTGATAAATCTAAACATGTAGACATAGAAGGGGTCTCATACTACCTTGGGCCCACTTTGTTTGCCCTGGAAGGTCCCGGGGAATGGAGGGCACACGTTAAGTGTACTGAGGATCGTGGTCATCTAATTCACATAGTGCAGATCATAAAATGGGAAAACATTTTGGAGAAAAATATGACACCAAACTCTCTCTTTTAATTGTTCATGCTGTCATCTTCTGTAACCCTAAAGCACTATTTTATAATTCTCAGTGTGAATAAAATGATCAGAGTAACTTTCCTGTTTAAAGGTAAGCAATTGACATGGTATAGATTTTTATGTAACCATTATTGGGCTGGCCAAAAAGTTTGTTTAGTTTTTCCCATAAAATAAAAGACACATTTTTTTCGTTTTCATCAATACTTTGTTGATTTGGACATTTTGAGTATGTTGACTGTCTCCTGTGTTCTCAGTTACTGTCTCAGTTTGACCGCTGTCAACTTCAACTGGTCTACCCGACTGTGCCTTATTGTCCAGCGAGAAATCTCCAGCACAAAACTTCATAAACCACTTCTGGCACATTTGATCAGTCACAGCACCTTCTCCACACACTGCACAAATCTTTTTTGTGTGTGTTTCAGTTGTGGTTTTACCTTTCTTGAAGTAATACAGCATAATACACTGAAAAATGTATATTTTCTTCCATCTCCAATATTAAAATGATTACACAAAAATTCATCAATTTTGATGTCTTTTTTTAAAAGCACACTGATATGACAGCTGTCACAACACAATCTAACAAAATTGTTCCAAATGAAGTTAAAGACAACTAAGTGCTCCTAGAGCCATCTTATGGGGAGAAAAAACAAATGAACTCTTTGGCCAACTTAATATGTTTACATGAATCAGTCTTCAGGGAGCCAGTGTGTTATTAAATTAATTTGTGTTATTAAATTAACCTCTGTCTTATTTTATTTAAATTTTGCTATATATGTTGAGTTTTGGGGAGTACTGCTCATGGAAAAATAATAGATGCCAAAAAGAGAATAGCAAATTAAAAGAAAATTAATTTAGTTTTTAGAGGGAAAAAATTGTTTCCCCTATTCATTCCATTGATGGACCCAGCATGACTGAATTCAGTTCTACTTTCAGTGGGATTCAGAAACTACTGCATTTGTTGACTAGACACTGACCAGTTTCCATCTTTTATTATTACCATGTGATGAAGCAGCAGTTGTATAAAGTGCAAGAGCTTTAGGGGATGAGTGAAAAAGGTGAAGGGAATAAAAAGTACAAATTGATAGTTAAAGAATAGTCAGGGGGATGTAACATACAGCATAGGAAATATAGTCAATATTCTAATAACTCTGTATGATGTCAGATGGATATGAGATTTATTGGGGTGATCACTTAGTTATATAATGTCTAATTACTGGGATGAAATTACACATGAAACTAATATAATATGTTTTAAAAAGTGCAAGAAACTGAGTGACAGAGAACTTATGAAGCAGGAATGGTGAAATATAAGCACACTTTAACTGCATTTGTAGTCACTAGGCTTTGAGTTGAGCACATAACTTATATACTTACCTAATCTTCATAACAGCCCATGTTTTATAGATAAGGAAACTATTTGCCCTGGGTTAAAAAGTATGAGAAATCTGAACTTGACCCAGATGGTCCCACGCTGCACTCCCCACTCACAGCAAGCACATAGCTTAGTGCCTCTCCACGTGCTCTGAGAACGCACTCTGCATGTTGTTTCCTTGTGGCAAGCAGCAAAGGGGACTGACACAGACCAGCAGCACTGATGTGCGCTATTCTCACTTGAGGGAATTGAGTGAGCCACACAGATGTGAAGTTGAAGTTTAATGATCTACTGGAAACTTTATGGACCAATATCCAAAAACAAGCAACCTGTGATTCCCGCTGTGTGAATTTGCTTTCTTTATCAATTGACATCCCTGGCTTTATTTTTATTTATTGCGCTCATTGAAGTTTTAATTAGTACTAAGTACCTTTTAATTTTTAAAGTAATATTTTAGTTCATATTGGTGGTGTATACTCAGTCAGCATTTTTATTGAAAAATGTGCCTTCCCAAAGAGGGTTTCTTTACCTTGAAGGTTATAAATCATTATACTGCAAAGAGCCCTGTTAAATAATTGTCAAATATCTTTAACAAATACCTAATTATTAATTATCTTTAACATTCAGGTATGTTAGGTTTGTGCACTGTATGAAGAGACTATTGTATTGACACTTCATTGGTCAAATATCAGCAGAAATCAAAGGGAGGGAGTCATGTGCCAAATGGGTAAAGATCTTTTATTAACAGCTATAGAAATTAATGTTATTCGGTAGCAAACCTTGAATTGTGGTAGATGGACCCTACTGACACAAACTGCTGGAGGCTAGACCTCTCTGTGTTTTTGTCTGGAAAAGCACAGTGTAAGTACACACAGATTTGGATGGCCTTCCGGTCACAGGCGGCCCTCCCTGTGAAGCAGAAGACTGCGTTTTTGTGAATGATTTGTCTGTTAGCTGTTTGTCATGGCTTATGTAGAAAATCACATTTTAAACCACGGCTAGGTTCTGAGGCCAGCTCCCAAAGCGCATATTAAACACTGTGTATTCTTCCATTGCTCTGCCTCACCCGTTATCATCTCACTGTATTTTGTGCATCACATCATACCTGCTCTTTGTGTTGGTGTTGCTGACTGAGCTGAGAGTTCCCTACGAACAGGGATGATATGTCTTTTAGAGCACTCCAGCCTATTTGGACACAGGTGATTTATTACAAGATTTTGTTTTTATTTTGTTTTGTTTTGGTGAATGAAAGTATAAGCTTTAATTGGTTCTAGGGAACTCCATGTCTAGGTGCTTTCAAGAGAGAAATCTATTCAGAATTCCGAGTCTGGATGCCAGGAAATACTCCTGGAATAGGTAAATTGAAGAATGTCCACAAGCAATGTAGCTCAGAATTTTAAAATTATGTTTCTTACCTAAACATCATTAATTCTGGCCTCGGTAAAACGCTTTAGGAAAAGCCTGCCACTTCTTCAGCTGCGTGGTGATCAGAAATAAAGCATTTGTGCTCGGCTTCAGGACAGGCCTTCTGCAAGTCCACAGTTTTTTCTAATTCAAAGGGAAATTGAATTGTGATTATATGTTGAGTTCTTTGTTTTCTGGAATTTTAATGGAATGTCAGTAATGCTGTTCCAGTGGCTCCGAAGGTCGAGTCCTGCGACCCAGAAAGATGCTAACCCTGCTTTACTTTGGAGAAAATATTTCCTAGATGCCACATCTCAACTGATTGTTTTATTTTATTTTATTTTAAACTGGTCTAAATTATTTTTTATTTGATAAAAAGTTAAGTTAGACAATATATGTCATTGGCATAAACCTGTGATATTTTTGTTTAATTTGGAAATTTCCTCCACAACACTCCTTGACTTCTTTTTTTCTTCATAATTCTAATTTTTAAATTAAATTATTAGGGTAACATTTGTTAATAACATGTTTCAGGTGTATAATTCTGTAATACATAACCTGTTTCAGGTGTACAATTCCATAGCACATCATCTGTATCAATTTAGATAGCACTGAATTTTGTGATGTTGACAGATATGTACAATAGAAATCAGAACTATATCCAGATCATAATTTTTTATGCAGTTCCCCTGTTTGAGAAAGTAGACTCCATTAAAAATTACAGCAGGACTGCAGGACCATTCTAGATACAACAGAATGTATGTCTGTCCTCTGCTTAAGAAGCATTTACACTGTGGAAAATGTGTAGTGATGGTTCAGACACAAAGAAATAGTTGTTGGCATTAAGGAATAACAATCAATTTTTTTATAGAAAATGTAAAGTTTTTTAAATATTGTTTATACAAATGCAATTTTTCTGCATCTTGCTTTTTATTATTTTAAGGCTATAATATGATTAATTCATTTTAAAAAGAAAATTGTTCAGTAAATGTTTTCGTTATATATTTTTGTATTTTTAAGACCTCTAATTACTTCACCAACTCCTGTATAGGGGAAATATAAAATCAAAGCACTTTTTTTGTTTGGACATGTTAGAAGCAAAAATTCTAAAATGTTTGTATAGAACATATGGGAAACAATATGGACCTTTTTGAGCAGTGCTATAAATAGAAACTTGAATCAGATTATATGTTTATATTTAGAGATTTGAGTCTTTGTTAGATGGGACGTCTTTTTGACTGCACTGCAAGCCCCTTAAGAAGAGACCATGTCTTAATTTTTTTTAACCCATGTGACTTTCACAGAGCCTTGCATATACAATAATAGAAATTACTGATGTTTGTGGAATGAGTGAATTATGAAAAATTGGTTTGTGCATGTTAAAGACCATGTTAAGTAACTTTGCCTTCTCTTCCTGGGATGCTGTACCTCATGCAGTCCTAACTATATAGGCATACCTCAGAGATATTGTGGGTTCAGTTCTGGATGACCACAATAAAGTATCGCAATGAAGTCAGTCACACAAATTGTTTGGCTTCCCAGTGCATATAAAAGTTATGTTCACATTATAGTCTAATAAGTGAGATAGCATTAGGTCTAAAAAACAATATGCTTGTCTTTTTTATTATTTTTAAATGAATTTTTATTTTTCAATTTCAGTTGACATACAATATTATATTAGTTTTAGGTGTACACCTCAGTGATTAGACATTATTTAACCCACTAAGTGAATTTTTCATTGCTAAAATATGCTAGCTATCATCTGAGCCTTCTGCAAGTTATAATCCTTTGGTGGTGGAGGATCTTACCTTCAATTTGTTTTTAAAAAAAGCCACAGTGTCTTTGGAGCACAATAACGCACAGTGCAGTGAAATGAGGGATGCCTGTATTAAAATCCATCACAGTACCTTTGATTAAGCCTGAAGGGTATTAAATAGTTTTTAAAAATCAGATTGTTAATACTTGAACATTTTAATGAGAGCAGAAAATCTATTGCTGTAATGGCATTTTTCTAAATTATTATTAATTTATTTTTGTATGTAACTCATCACTTTATTTTTTCTTGTTTTTTAATATTTTTCCCATTACTATTTAGTCCACATATATTGGCCTCCCCCCTCAGCAATCACCACACTGTTGTCCATGTCCATGAGCCCTTTTTCCTTTTTGCTTGATCCCTCCCCACCCCCAACCTCTCTTTGCTCACTGTCATCTGCTCTCTGTGAGTCTGTCTCTATTTTGCTTGTTGTTCAGTTAGTCCATTAGATTCCACATAGGAGTAAAATCACATGGTATTTGTCTTTCTCTGACTGGCTTATTTCACTTAGCATAATGTTATTCAGGTCCACCTATATTGTTGCAAAGGGTAAAATTTTCTTCCTTTTTATGGCCTAGTAGAATTCCATTGTGTAAATGTCCCATAGTTCTTTTATCCACTCATCTATTGATGGACACTTGGGCTGCTTCCATATCTTGCCGATTGTATATAATGCTGTAGTGAACATAGAGGTGTTTCTGCTTTCTTCTCTCGAATTAGCGTTTTGAGTTCCTTTGGTTATATTCCCGTGAGTGGGATCCCTGTGTCAAAAGACAGATACATTTTTAATTTTTTGAGGTATCTCCATACTGCTTTCCTCAGTGGCTGTACCAATTTATATACCCTCCAACAGTGCAAGAGGGTTGCCTGTTCTCCAGGTTCTCACCAGGACTTGTTGTTTGTTGATTTATTGATAACAGCCCTTCTGACAGGTGTGAGATGGTATCTCATTGTGGTTTTAAATTTCATTTTTCTGGTAAGTAGTGACGTTGAGCATCTTTTCATATGTCTATTTGCCATCTGAATATCCTCTTCGGAGAAGTGTCTATTCAGGTCCTTTGCCCATTTTTTATTGGGTTGTTTGTCTTTTTGGTATTGAGTTTTGTAAGTACTTTATAAATTTTGGGTATTAACCCTTTATCAGATGTATCTGAGACTATATTCTCCCATTCTGTGGGTTGTCTTTTTATTTTGTTGATTATTTCCTTTGCTGTGCAAAACTTTTTAGTTTGATGTAGTTCCATTTATTTACTTTTTCTTTTATTTCCCTTGCCTGGGGAGATATATCTGATAAAAAATTTCTATGAGCAATGTCTGAGATTTTGCTGTCTATGTTTTCTTCTAGGATATTTAACGTTTTAGGTCTAACATTTAAGTCTGTGATCCATTTTGAATTTATTCTTGTGTGTGGTGTAAGAAGGTGGTCTAGTTTCAAGACCACCAACATTTTCATTTTGAATGATAATGTGGGAACAGTTGGGTAATTAGAAGCTTTTAGGTGATTTGTGAGTTCAACTGTATGTATTCTTGTGTGTCATGCATGGGTTTCCTAGATGAGTGCTACTTATATGAGCTCTGTCTTCTTCTATTTTTGCTGATTAAAACCAAATCATCTTGGTATTCCAATGATATCAGGAACAGGCTCTCACTGTGTCCGTCCGCTAGAATACACAGCACTGTGTCCACCAGAATACACAGGTTACTGGGGGATTGGAAGGGAATGCGGTGACTCTAGATACATCATCATTTATAGTGCACATACATGAGCGGTCTGGGTGAGAGGAGATGCAGCCACTCTTCCTTGCTTAACTTGCCAATAAGAAAGAGAGTCGCAGAATAAAACCTTGAAAGTTATAGAGGATTCTGAAAAATAAGATTTTCTGGAATTAATTTGCTTATATTTTGGGATTATTTTTTCTGTAACATTGAGTTCATAGCAACATCTTATCAGATACACATTGCCTAGTGTAAATTCTAGAACCAGTGTGAACCCTGTGAATGCTCACTCTGAGCGTAGGCTAGGAGGACTGTGCTGGCAGGCAGAGGTGAGCTGCAGACTAGCTTGTTTTGACATTGCTTATTCTATTTTTATGTGAGGGAAACTAGTGCTGTGCATGAATTTGTTTTCATAAACTTTTTAATAACTAACATTGTCAGGGGGTACCCTCCACATGCTTGATCTTGTTCCATGTCCCGTGGACCCTGTGAAGGTGGGAACTGTTACCATCCGCTGTTACATATGCCCCGTTTTGGGGGGGTAACTTGTCTACAAACTCCTAGTTAATTTGGGGCAGAACTAGTATTGAAAACCAGACAGTCTGATCCCTACTATTAAAGACTAAGCTTCCTACTATTTTATAGTGCCCTTTGTTAGAAATATTAAAAAGCCAATGAACAGAAATAAATAGAAATATACCAGTTTAAAATTTAAAAATATTTAACTAAATCCACTCCTGCCAGGAAGATATATTGACTATCTACCATGTGAAATGCTTCATGGAAAAGATAAGGATGAGTCCCACACGAGGCTTTTTGCTCAGGGAGTGAGAAGGGGATAATAGAGGCAATTGAAAATATCAGCAATGAACTCTAATTCAGTGTGGAAAATAGGTGCTTTGTAAAGAAGAAAGTAACTATGCCTAAGGGCCATGTAGGAAGGAGTTGTAGAGTAGGTGGCATTTGTACTGGGCTGTGGAAGACCAGACGGCTATCAGAGATGCAGACTCTAGGTGGTGTGGCGATGGAGATTGGGCTTAAGGAGATGGGACAAGCAGGAATACATACAGGGGAAGGAAGAAATGGAATTGGTGTTTTTAAAAATGAGAAGTGTAGTCTGAATAATAATGTGTTACAGAGAGAGATTTAATGGGGCTAGGTCTTAGAAAGCATTAGGCGGTGGGGTGTCACAGAAAGCCTTGGGGTTAAGTTGTTTTAGGCATGACTGGTTTCCGCTGCACCAATCTAGTGGTCAGGCACAGCACAAGTGATCACAGAAGCGTGATTGTTTGCATTCTGGAGGTGTGGTCTTCCCAAGGCTTGTAATGTCCTTTGCGTTGTCAGCTTCCCTAAAATTCAAGCACTCTTGTGCCCCAGAGCATGGGAGCGGGGTATGTGCATTCTAGTCTTAATAAATTTCATGTAGCTCATGTTTCTGAAATCATTTTCCATTCTGTAAAATGCTGTGAAAATTATTGATGATATGTAACGATGGTTTTTCTTATAAAAGAAAGAATGCTTTGGAAAACACTTTGATCAGGTGTGGACAGTTAATAGCAGCAAGCACAGGGAAGTCCTTTCTTTCAAAAACAATAATATTAAGTATAAAGAGAAGGAATAGGATATAAGAATGTATTCATGAAAGGTTATGGTTCTTTTACAGAATGTGGATAAATAAGTTTACAACAGTATTTTTTAAATTGAAGTTAAAAAACAAACCCTTACAGGAAGCAGCAACAAAGCTTTATTGAAGGCTTACTGAGAGCAGCCTTCGAGCTAAGTTGTTCCTAAGTATCATCTCATTTAATTCTGACAGTAGCCTGAGTTGAAGGGGTTGTTATTATCCCCATTTTGCAGACGAGGAGACAGAGGCTTAGATTGTTTGAGTGACTTCACAAGTGTGAAGTAACTGCTACCAGGTGGCAGAGTGGAGGTTTCCACCCCGGTCAGCCTCACTCCCGAGGCTGCTGCTCTGTTCAACTTCCCCTTCTATCAGTGTGGGGTCAGAGCTCATCATGTCAGTAAAAGAAGACATACAGGCCAAAAAGGACTCATGGGTCTTTTGGTTATTCTTGACATAGAAATGTAATTTTAGTGTCAGGTGGGTTTGTGTTTACATGAATGCAAGGAAGCATGTGGCAGGGATTCTCTTCAGCCCACAGAGGTGGGCTGCCACTCCGTCATTCACGCAACATGTGCCAGTCAGTGGCTCTTGATGCTTACGGGGTGCGTGCAGACACTGCTGGGGTGGCTGCATGCCGTGCGGTCGTTTCCGAGCACAGAGTGCATTCAGCAATGCATGCTATTCAGTAAGTTTACAGCAATTTACTTGATCTTTCTGTGCATCGCCATGCAATTTTAAACCGTTGTCTGTCTTTGATATGTAATTGTTTATTTTTGATTTACTTGGTATTTCTTGGTTAGATTTCATTTATCTCTGAGGACTTTTATGTAGAATTAGCCGCTCTGACATTTGGGTTCTGGCAAGTTAACAGAATAGTGGGGTCAGTGCCCTGCTGCCTATTATGGCAGTTAAGTTGCCTGACCCACAATTTGTGGCCAACCACCCATCAAAGTGTAGTCTTCACTTTGTACCTTCAGTGGAGCAAATGGATTTTGACAGGAGTATTGACGTTGCTCTCATGATGGTTTGAAGATGAGCAGGTAAATATATTGCTTATGCTTCTTAATATAAACCTAGTTCTTATGAAAGCTCCTTTCTCAGTGCCTTGATGACACTGACAGCATCACTCATACTTTCAGAATTCTGATGTCAGCAATCATTTGCTATCAGTTTAAGCATTTTACTGGTTACTGTTGGCTTTTTAGCATGATCGTTTAAATACCCCCAAAGATTGGGTTGATTATTCCTCACCAAATAGATTCCTTTTATTGTCAAGAAAATTGCATTATTTGTATCATTAGTTATGACCTTTCAGGGGTTTTTCTTAAAATCAAATTGTCATAACTTGTTCTGACAGTTATGTATCTATTATGACTTTACTTCATTTCTTAATGGGATCACACAGAAGTATTTTAGAAAATTAGGTCTTTGGAAAATGAAAACATTCACATATTTTTTTCTGATTCTGACAACACTATTAAAAGTTTAGCACATAGCATCTCATTTATAATTTTCCTAGAAAAAGGTTTCCAGAGTAGATTCCTTTTCATACACAGGAGCCTGTTGTATCTGCACCACAGATAGTTGTTTGAATCAGATCTGCCGTTTTTCTGGCATGTTTTGAAATAGTAATGCATAGGAATGTGTAAATGTTTCAATAACAGTAGAGGTGCAAATGCACCATATAAGAATCATTTGAAAAGTTCTAATAGCATCTCTGTTTTCATAGTTACCAGTTCATGCTGGTCATCTTATTTCTAGTTCTCTGTTTATGCACATTTCTATGCAGTGACTGTTCATGGGGCTGTCTTAACTGAGCAGGCTTTATGTTTGCAGATGATCCATGGAAACACAAACAAGGAACGTAGTATCGGTATTTCATTCCTAAAGCTGAGTGATGGCAGGCATAATTACTGAGACTAACATCTGGAGTGGTTTATTAAAGGGAATCCTGCCAAGATTGTTAGCATATACCAAACAGCATTATCCATATGTGCTATTTTATCACTATTGAATGTCGGGGTGTATTAGTATGAAGCGAAATGAATACAGTCTAGCAAAGGATCACCACTGACACATCTTTCTAGAGCTGATTTTTGTTTAGCCGGACAGAGCAGTTTGCTACAGATTTTCAAGATTCTAAACTCACCCATCTGGAGGGTTTCTAGATAGAAACCCTGGTTACTTGGTCTTGCCAGAATTAAAATGCATCCTTCATTAAATTCCTACTGAGTTCTTGTTTTTTTTTTTAAATGTTCTCCAAATCCTAGAAATGAAAAGACTATTGTTAACAAATAAAAAGATAATAGATTCTGAGGGCCTACTATGTGTTCAATCTTGTTGAAAGCTTGGTACACACAGTTTAGTTTAATAGGGATCATATCCAGTAGGGTGATAAAAGAACACTAAGGTGCAATTTTCAAATTTCTTGGAGTAGTACTGAATTACTGTTCACTGTTTTCCTTAGCAGACAGCTCTGCAGTTGAACAGAGGGTATTAAGTCAGCAGATTGGTCCTCATAAAAAATGAGTTTCTATTCTTAGGAATACTGTAGTTCTAATCAGGTTGCAATTCAGTTTATTTAAATAGTAATCTAGACAGATACCCCACCCTGGCATGTTGTTCTCCTTAGGAAGGAGTAGAGGGTAGCAGGCCCTTCTGCACCCTAAACATAAGAATAGGGGGCAGATACTTAGAGAACTTCCGGCCAAGATGGAGGCGTAGGTAGACACCCTGTGCCTCCTCGCACAACCAAAAGACAGACAACAACGAATTTTAAAAGAAAAAACAACCAGAACTGACAGAAAATCGAACCGTATGGAAGTCCGACAACCAAGAAATTAAGAAACATACATCCAGACCGGTAGGAGGGGCGGAGAGGACTCGCGTGGCGGGGCGGCGGCTGGCGGATCCGGGAAAGGCGCGGCTGGCCGGGAGAGGTGGCGGCTGCGGCCCGGGTGTCCCACTCCCTCATGAGGATAAACGGGGAGGAACGGCTCGGGAGCGGGACGGACCCCGCGGCCCAGAGTTCCGGCGCCGGGAGGTGAAGCCTCAAAGCCTCTGATTGAAAACTCCTGTGGGGGTTGAGGCGGCGGCAGCGGGAGAAACTCCCGGCCTCACGGGAGAGCTCGTTGGAGAGACCCACAGGGTCCTGGAGCGTGCACAGCCCTCC
>VMDR010031989.1:0-11867 GCA_007922815.1 Macrotus californicus
ATCAGTCAGTATTGCTACCACCACACATGGAAAGATTCATTTAAAAGCCAAGAGCAAGTGCCCTGACAGGTGTGGCTCCGTTGGTTGGGCGTCATCCCACAAAGCGAAAGGTCTCAGGTTAGATTCCTGGTCAGGGCACGTGCCTGAGTTGTGGGTTCTGTCCAGTCAGGGCACATATGAGAGGCAGCCAATCGATGTTACTCTCCCTTTCTTTTCCCCTCCCTTCCTTCTTCTCTCTAAAAGTAAATAAAATCTTTAAAAAAAAAAGTGCCAAGTGCAAGTGCAGCCATTGCCAGGCTCATCAGGTCTCAGTCAAGATTAAACAGACAGCAGCTGAAATCTTGAATCAGCCATGTGTCAGGGCCTTACAGACTTAACACGTTAACCCCCCAGAGCACCTGCCCAGCTGGCCGCTTTCCCACGTGGCTGCATCAACTGCTCTTCCAGGGCTGGTCAGTTGAAATAACTGCTGATTCTTGGCTGTTGTCATGTGACAGTTGGTTCGGAATATTCTGGGTTCTGAGACAGTTTGAGAGCCAGACAGACAGTTGATCACTGCTCATGACAAGGGTTCACGGCAAAAGATCCGACCCTGAATGTGTGTGTGTGAGGATGCTAGGGACAGGGAGCAGGGCTGGAGGTGTCTGAGTGCTTGTTTTTCCCAAGGGACCTCAGGCATTGTTTGGAGCAAAGTGAGCAGGACCCTGGTCAGCTTTTAGAATCTTTTCCTAACTCCCATTGTGTGCCTTTCTTTTCCAAATATTAGGCTGATGGCCTTGATTGCCCCAAGGAAAGATAAACCAGTGACAAGGACAGCAGATCATTGGCTCTTCTGTGGAGAAAGATAAGCTTCATGAGAGTATACGTGAGCATGGTTTCATATACATGAACCAAAGATGCCCAGATTACCGTCCCTGTGTTTTTTACCGCACTGAAGGCTGGATGGCTTGTTCAAAAACTACCTGACCCAACTCCAGTTCTCACACATGCAAGTGTTTAAATTAGAGCTGAAGTAAGCACATTTTAGCCAGTTAAAGTCTGCCTGCTTTGGGTAGTGTGATACGTGCACCACCATCTTCTGGCCATGAATAAGACAGACCCTGGGTAGTGGGCGGATATGAATAAGCTCAACCCACTGGAGCCCTTTTGGGTTCTGTGACCCAGAGCCCCCTCACCATGCTGCTGAGAAAAATCACTAGACACTTCAGGTCCCCAACTGTGTCCATTCTCTCCCTGGAGCTACCTGCCCCTTGTGGATCGGGACACCATCCTGTTGTGTCTGGAAGGGCCTCATGCTGGGCGGGACTCCCCCTGCATGTAAACCTGTGGAAGTGCTCCCCAAATACAGCACATTGTGTGTTCCTGCCTCCTTGTGGACATGTGCTTTCGCTTGCTCAGCATGAAATCCCTGAACTGAACACACAGAGGAGCTGGAGCCAGGAATCAGGTGATGCATATTGTGGAGGGCGGTGATGGGAGAGGTGTCCACCTGGTCCTCATCTGCTTAGAGCGAGTCCTGAGTGGTTTCAGGTGGAGAGTGTGTGGCCACACTTTGTTATTAATGTGCAGTCCAGTGGGTATGATGTCAGGTCTTTCTCCTAGAGCTTCAGAAGAAAGCTTGTGGGACATGCGGGAGGGGCCAACTTCATGGACAGGCAAATTGTGCATTTGTAAATTAGTTTTTATCTTTGAACTTTTGCTTTGCATTGAAATATGGTGGGATATAGATCACATGAGTGAGCACAGGAGATATCCAGGTAGCCGTCTGCATACCTGTAGGCTCAGGCATGAGGCTCAGCAGGCAGAGAGAGCATCATGCAGTGGAATGTTTGGCCTGGCTACCTGGTGTGTGTGTGCACCCTGGACATTCCAGAGACCCCAGGTCCCCTGCAAGTGTTTAGGCTTCGGACCCAGAATGAAATTGTGATAATGCTAGCGGCAGAAGACTTGGTAAGTTATATAATGTCTAATAACTGGGGTGTACAACTAAAACTAGCATAATATTGCATGTCAACTGTAATTGAAAAATAAACCATGATTTATTTATTTAAAAACAAATTTGTACTATATTTTTCCTGTTACCATTTAGTCAGTACACCCCTCCACTCCCCGCAGCCATTAACACTGCTGTCCATGTTCATGAGTCCTTTTCCCTTTTTGCTCAATCCCTCTACTCCCCAACGTCCCCACCCCTTAGCTGTCACCCTGCTCTCTATAGTCTGCCTCTATTTTGCCTATTAGTACAGTTTGTTCATTAGAGTCCACACAGGGGTGAAATCGTATAGTGTTTGTCTTTCTCTGACTGGCTTATTTCACTCAGCATAATGTTCTCCAGATCCATCCATATTGTCACAAAGGATAAACGTTTCTTAGTTCTTATGGCAGAATAGTATTCCATTGTGTAAATGTCCCATAGTTGTTTTATCCACTCATCTACTGATGGACACTTGAGCTGCTTTCGTATCTTGGCAATTGTAAATAATGCTGCAATGCACACAAGGATGCTTATGTTGTTTTGAATTAGTGTTTTGGGTTCCTTCGGATATATTCCCAGAAGTGGGATCTGTGGGTCAAAAGGCAGATCCATTTTTAATTTTTTGAGGTGTCTCCACACTGCTTTCCACAGTGGATGCACCAGTCTGCATTCCCACCAACAGAACAAAAGGGTTCCCCTTTCTCTATATCCTCACTAGCACTTGTTTGTTGATTTATTGGTGATGGCCATTCTGACAGGTGTGAGGTGGTTTTAATTGGCATTTCTCTGATGATTAGTGATGTTGAGCATCTTTCATATGTCTATTGGCCATCTGTATGTCCTCTTTAGGGGAATGTCTATTAAGGTCCTTTGCCTTTTAAAATGGATTGTTTTTTTCTGTTTTTTTTTGGTGTTGAGTTTTGTAAGTTCTTTATAAATTTTGGATATTAACCCCTTACTGAACTATCATCGAATATGTTCTTCCATTCTGTGGATTGTCTTTTTATTCTGTTGATGTTTTCCTTTGCTGTGCAAAAACATTTTAGCTTGATGAAGTCCCATTTGTTTTTCTTTTGTTTCCCTTGCCTGGGAAATATATCCAATAAAATATTGCTATGAATGGATCAAAAAACTATGGTACATTTACACAATGGAATTCTACACAGCAGAGAGAAAGAAGGAGATCCTACCCTTTGCAACAGCATGGATGGAACTGGAGAGCATTATGCTGAGTGCAATAAGCCAGGCAGTGAAAGACAAATACCGTATGATCTCACCTATAAGTGGAACCTAATCAATGAAACAAACAAACAAGCAAAATATAACCAGAGACAATAAAATTAAGAACAAATTTACAGTAACCTGAGGGGAGGTGAGATAGGATAATGGGGGAAAATGGGAAGGATTTTCAGGAACAAGTATAAAGGACACATGGACAAAACCAAAGGTGGGTAGGATCGAGGGTGGGAGGCGGAGATGGCTGGGGTGGGGGAAGTGGAGGTGGGGGGAAATGGAGACAACTGTACTTGAACAATAAAAAAAAATTAAAAATAAAATGAAAAAAAGCTCCTTCTTGCATTTTTTTATCAAAAAAATTTTCTGTTGAAATACTCTTTGTTTTTCATTTAATAGATCACAGAATGAAGGTATAGAAATAATGAACTTATTTGATTTGAATCATAGTCATAAATATGAAACCTAAAATTATAATGGTTTTAGGAAAGTTATAAAGTAACATTTTTTTAGCCTAAGAACTGTGGACATGTAGACACTGGCACCAGGCTCACGCCAGGGCCGGCAGAGTACAGACAGGGTGGGCCATGGCAGAGCAGTGGTCAGGGCCTGGGCTTGCTGCTGGCCATAGGGGTGAGGGTGAGAGGGCTTAGCTATAGTCCCTGCAGAGGTGCCAGTGTGGTCACAGTCGGGAGCTCATGAGGAGCCAGCATGCCTCACCCTTCCCAGCCTCTGGCTTCATCAAGTGGTGGGCACAGGAAGCAACCTCGGTCAGGGTGCTTAGGTCTACCCAGAGAAGGGCAAGGCCAATCTGCAGTCCACAGTGGGTGTGTGCAGGGTAACATCACTGACAGATCCTGGGCTCCTAGCCCTCAGCACAGGGAGGGGGTGGGGTGCTGCTGCTGTCTGTCATGCTTTGGTTGAGGCTTGGGATCCAGACCACAGCGGAAGTCCAGCTGGGCCAGGCTGGCATCTGGTCTGCCCTCTGGATGTGTCACTGCCCTTTCAGACCAGACCCCTCTTCCCAGCCACCTGGCCTGAGCCCACTGGGTGGAGTAGGAACAGGACAGGCTCCAAGAGGGCCTCAAGCCTGGCAAAGTGCACAGTGACCAAGTGATGATGACAGCCTTGTTTTTCCAACTTGACGCAGGCTGGATATGCAGGGTGATGACTTGGGGGTGCCAATGGCTCTTGCTAGAAGGGACTCTGTGTCCTGAAGGCTTCTGGGGGGTGGGAAGAGCTCTGGATGCAGCTGGTACCCCTGCACAGGCCCAAGGGCCAGTCTAGAGGGGGATCTGAGGCTAGGAAGGCCCAGTGATGAGTCCAAGGCTCTGGAGTGGGCTGGCTGGTGCCATATGTATGTCCATCAGGCACCGTGTGGAGGTCCCCAGAAGGGAGGAGGAAGAGGGAAGGAGAGTGGGCCTGGGGTCTCCCACACACTAGTCAGAGACCCAGGAAACAGACTGCTGTTCAACTTCAGGACTCCTTCAGAAGGCCAGGGCACCTGAGGCCTAGTGCATGAGGCTGTTGGTGATATGGTCCACGAGCAGGCATTAGACCATGAGCATGACACAGAGGGAGCCACCCATGCCATCATTGCCGCCACAGTCTCCTGCATGTCAGCCAGCTCTGCTGGGGCCAGAGGAAGAAGACACCACATCAGTGGTGCGAGCTGCTTGTGCAGCAACAGCAGCTGCAGGCACAGACAGTGACAAATGCTACCTTCCACATCTTGCAGCAGGTAGTCATGGCAGGAGGCACTGAGCAGCTTGGGAAGTGTGTGTGAGCAGCTATGCACCAAGGATCACACGCAGTGCACCTCATCAGCTACAGGCAAGCAGTGTGTAGCTGGGTGGCTGGCACCTGAAGCCTTGCAGGGCTGTGGAAGCATAGGCACCTCAGCCTGCCTCCCGCCTCTGGGAACTGAGGCAGCAACTTGTAGGGACCCTAGGACATGTAGGACAACACTACCAGCTGGAGGTGGAGGGTGGAGGGCAGTGGAGAGGGGGGGGGTGGGAGATGGCCAGGAGCAGTAGCAGCACCAGCAGTGGAGAGGCCTGTATCTAGTGGCTGGGCCTGGCCAGGTGTGCAGCGCGGAGGGTCACATGGGGCTCCACCTCAGCCCGGACCCTAAAATAGCATCTTGTCCCTGAAATATACAAAGTCTTCTCAAACAGGACGCAAACATTTCTACATATAAAATAAAAAATTTAGACTACATCAAAATTTAAAACTTGCTTAGCAAGAGAGAGATACTAGCAAGTTAATGGAATAGTAGGCCCTCCACTCCTGTCACCGTGACTCAGCAACATCAGTGTGACAGCAGTCCTCAGACAAGAGAGCATTCGTGGGAGCTTTGGGGTCCAGGTAGGAGACTGGGAACGTTCTATAGAACCTAAGACTGAGGGGAGATGGTTTGAGAAGGCAGGAAAGTGCTCAGAGGGCAGGTCACCAACCGTAGTCCTGGCTACAGACCCAAGAACAGTCCTGTCCCAGTGAAAATGGCTACAGAGACTTTGGATATCCTCTTGACATCTGCCATCATCTGCCAGGGCACCCAGGTAGCAGCAGGCCTGCTGAAGCAGTTCTGGCTGTGGATCCTGAAGCAGCATGTGACCCAATTCCAGTCCCTCTCAGCCACAGTCCAGGAGCAGTACTGCTTGTCCGGCGACCAGATGGGAGACATGCCCATCGGTGTCCTTGGAGGCAGCTCTAACAACTTCCGCCTGACTGTGGATCTTGAAACAGCCCCGTGACCTTGCTTCAGCCCTGTGCGGAGTGGCTGTGGGCACCGCTGCCTGCCATGGGATCATCTGAAGACATGCCCTCCAACCCAAGAGGCAGAACTTCAGAACTCTGTGCTATCTGTGGGACCTAAAGCAGCCCTATCTCAGTCCAGCCCTCTTCCGTGTGGTCAGGGGCAAATCCTGTCCACCTTAGGACCTGAACTGTGACCCCCTGGGAACCATACCCCTCCCCACACCTGGTAATAGGCCAGCTGTCTGCAGACCAGACTGTGGGCCCTGAAACAGGCTCTTCTTCCAGAGCCAGCCCTACTGACACAGCTCCTGGGGGCAGTCGCGGGTCTGCAGGAAGACACAAACAATACCCACCTGAGCTCCTGGCTACAGGCCTGCCGGCTGTGGACTCGCAGAAAACACCCAGAGGCACTTACATGGTGGGATACAGACCCTGCCTGATCACAATAGCATTAGCCTGTGGCAGTGGACAGAAGAATGGCCTGCCGAATTCAGTTCATAGAGATGGCGGAGGGGCCTGGCCGCTCCTTCAAAGGCACAGACACCCATGCAAGACCACGAGGATCTTGAGGAACAAACAAACATGTCAACAGCAAAGGCATCTAAGAACGATTCTTTAAGTAACCCCAGAGAAACAGAGAGCTATGAATGTTCTGACAAAGAATTCAAAATAATCATCTTAAAGAAGATCAAGGTGACACAAAAGAACACGGATAAGTAACCATGACAGGAGAACAAACCATGGAACAATGAGAACTTTAATTTAAAAAAAGGACCCCCGCCCACTAAGCCCTCCCTGGAGATGAAGAATTTAATGACATGTAGGCACTAAACACAGGCTCTGTATTAGAGTTCATGTTTCCAGATGTTTCAGGGGTACCTGACGCTTGAGTCTGCTTATCCCAGGTGCCTGGTGTCACGGCCAGTTTGCCACCTAAGACAAGTAAACACCCACAGTCCCCAGGGCAGAGTGTTGGTTCGTTGATGCTTGATGAAAAGTCTATGTGAAGACCCTTGGATTCTGACTAATTTTTCTGTTTCCACGATCTGCCTTCATATCCCATCATCCCCATCGTACAGGGCGCGGGATCTGATGCCTGTATTCGTCGTGAGGGTACCATGAGGACCAAATGTTCTGTTTATGTTTTCCACTCTGTGTTTCCTCTTGTCTTTTACACTTAGCACAGAAATTCATGGTCTTTTCTTGTGCCTTCATGGTACACACATGATTACCTTTTCTGTAATTAGTCTAGTTTTATAATAGTTTTCAGTATGAGGATTGGCTTAAATAAGCCGTTACTATACGAGGGACTTTCCTCTTCTTGTAATTTCTTCTTCTATTCCTCAAGTAAAGGCGCCCCAGGATCTGGTGTCCCACCCATATTAGTCTATGATCACGTTTGTTTGGAAAATGCTCCCTGGTTTGACAGTAAGAAGACACCAGAACCTTCTAGATTTTTTTCTTTAGTATTGGGTTCTCTGTGATAGTGAGCGTTGGGTTCATTGGCTCTGAGCTCTAAAGTCCTGAGATACATCAACGCATCTTAACCAAAGAGTCAGAGGGCGATCAAAGAGGGGGAAGAATTATGACATCTGAGACTAAAGCTGACTGGGCTCATCTTAAGTAATTAAATCTGCAACTACCCTCTTTCCAAATAAGGTCACGTCCTGAGGTAGTGAATGCTCAGGATGTCATTATACAAATGATCAGGGACACAATTAAGCCCATAAATATTAATGCCCATGGTTTATTTAGACATCCTGCGTTTTTACATGACATCCCTTTTTTCTGTTCTATGTTCCCACTCAGGACACTTAATTACACTTATTAGTCATGTCCCCTTAGGCTTCTCTTACTGTGACAGTTTCTCAGACCCTCCTTGTTTCGGGTGTCTTTGTACACACTTAGGGTGTGAGAATTATGCCTGGCATTCTTCAGGGCCATGTATTTCCACATATGACTTGAAATTCTTCTGCAGGGGAAGTGTGTCTTTTCTTGATTTCTTGATTTATTTGCTTGTTTAATAGTGTGGGTCATGCACATTTATTTTATGATTTGAGTTAATAACCCAAAAGTATTATGTTTATTTGGTTGTTCAAATCATTCCAGTGCCCTTAGACATACTGTCAGTGTGTGTGTGTGTGTGTGTGTGTGTGTGTGTGTGTGTGTGTGTGTGTGAGAGAGAGAGAGAGAGAGCACAGGCACACACACAGATGTCTGTGTTTGTTTTAAATGATTCTTTAATTTCTGGGGCTGCCAGATGCTCCATGCTCATCTTGTGTAAGACCTGATGTGAGAATTAAACATTTCTTCAAAGAAGATCGTATTATTTTATTTGAGAATAATACAGAAGACAATACCTGGCAAAAGGCAGACCCGTCGCTATGGGGCACCATCACTTGCAATTCCACTCCGCAGACAGGATGGTGAAATACACATAAGCACAAACCAATGCAGGAACATGCACATTTGTAAATGTTTCTGTGTGCAACCTTCTGCCGCTCTGAGACTAGACATGGGTTCATACTGCTCTCTCCACCTGGAATGCATCCCTCCAGGGATCAGTCCAGCTCCCTCCACTTGGTCAGAAATGTCAATTTTCATTCCCAAAGTGAGAAATCTGGCTCCCAGCGGTGACCATCGGTGGCATAGTTGTGAAACTGCAGCGTGCAGCACAGCCACACCAGCGTTATTGGCCTGCGCCCCCAAGGGGACCACTGTCCGCTGGGGCACAGAGCTGTGTACCGCTTCTTCTGCTTTCAGCCTGACAGGCTCTGTTGAGGGGCTCGGGTCAGTAGCCTTCTCCCCCACCCCACCACTGAGAAGGCTCAGACTTTCACAGTGCAAATAGATGGGTTCTTGTCGCGCTCTGCATTCCATCATGGCATCCCCTACTTCCTACGTTACATTTAATGTGCATGCATTAAGGCTCTGTCATTGTGCCGTAAAATTTTCAGTGAATTTGACAAAGCCGTGGTGTCGTTTAACTGGCATTATAGTGTCATATAGAAAAATTTCATTACTCCTAAAGAAATACTTTGTATTCACATAGTCAGCTATTCTTCTTCTACTAAAAAACCATGTTCAACAGATGTTTCTACTCGAAATGAGTTTTTCCTCTTCCAAAATGTGAGATAATTGGAACAATACACTGAATGACATTGCCTTTTAAAAATGGGCCCCTTATTGGAGGACATGATAGGGGCTTCCAGTGTGGGGTGCTGATACACCCAGCTGGACCAGACACACGCACACTTTCGGTTGCTCTCAGTTTAGGAAGATTACTGATGAAGCTACTGTAGACTGTCCCATGCAGGTTTTTCTGTGGACAGAAGACCTGGATTTCTCTTTATAATTTGACTTTATTTTTTACTGAGGTGTAATTGACATACAACACTATATTGGTTTCAAGTGAACAACATCATGATTCTATATGGGCATATATTGGAAAACCATCACCGGAATAAGTCTAGCTGACATCTGTCACTACCATAGTTACAATTTTTACTATTTCTTGTGCTGAGACTGTTTAAGATCTGCCGTTTTAGCACCGTGCAAACACACAGCATCGCAGCCTTCTCTCCCGTGTTACCGTCCTGTCCACCCCCCGAGCCACGTATTTCCTAACTGGAACTTCGTCCTCTCTAACACCCTTGCCCATCTAGGCCGCCCCCTGCACCTCCCCCTCTGGTAACCACCAATCTGTTATAATTGTATACTTGTAAATTGGCATATTTTGTGCTAAAACTCAGAAAACCAAACAAAACTGTCGATACTGGCTGAAGTGAAGTGAGTCATTCCATGAGATGCAGACACGGCAGACTGATCCCTCAAGCACAAAACAAACTGTGCTGAGGCCCCGGATTGGTTCAGAGGCCCAGGACAATGTTTTATCTATTTTAACATCACAGGAAAAAGAAAATGAACTCAAAATAGTCTGTAGATAAACTGTCCCCAGCTGGTGGGCAGGGGGACTTTCAGTTTTGTTTAGGGCCCTTAGTCTGGGAAAGTGCTGCTGTGAGTGACTTTGAGGACACGGAGAGGAGGACCCTTCACCCGCAGGCAGTGTTACTGGATGAACCAGAGCCCAAAACGTCTGCAAGAGAACAAGCGGAAGTCACAGGTCACAAGCTGAGCTGAGCGGGCAGCTGCTAGAGTGTTCACCCACCTCACAGATGAGAGAGGGGTTCTGTCTCACTTCCTCACCAGCCTGGAGTACCATGTGAGCCCTGAGATTGTTGTCAGAGGTCTGGCAGTAACAATACGCCTCGTCTTCAGCCTGGAGCCCACTGATGGTCAGACAGCCCGAGCTGCCAGACTTGGAGCCAGAGAATTGATCAAGGATTCCTGAGCGTTGATAGCTATTTCTGCGGTTGCGGAGTCTGGGGGCTGCTCCTGGAAGCTGTTGGTGCCAGTGCTCATAACTATCCCTAATGTTGGCGCTGCTTCCAGTGCTGGAGATGGTTACTCTCCAGCCCGGAACCCCAGACACTGAGGGTGGCTAGGTCACCACAGACTGGGCCCAGGATCCTGGGAGAGGGAAAGACACAGGGATGGTGATTCTGGATCTAGAGACAAGAGGAAGAAGCAAGGTCCCACCCATCTTCCCAGGGTCCCTTCTCCAGTCCACATAATCCAGGCACCCCTGCGGTGAGCAATGATGGTGAGGAGAGGGACCAGGCCAGGGTGGAGGTCATCACTGAATTCTGAAGCAGAGTTTCCCCAAATCTCTCCCTTCCCCTCTTCATGCTCTGAGAGGAGGGTCAATTCATGCAAATGAGACCCCGCCCCCCATCTATTTGATCTCTCCCTGAGCCCGGGTCAGCTCTCTCTGCCTGAGGATGGCCATGAGTATTGGCAGGGGTGGGGCTGTGTGGGGTCCCGGTTTGAAGAAGTTGCAGCTGTGAGCCCTGAGCACAAGGTACTAGGCATAGCCGGGTGTCTGGTCCCAGCTCTGGTCACCTCAGATCCCTCAAGAACAAGCCCCAAGTGCCCTCTAGTGTCTGGTCTTAGACATAACACCGTGTGGCCAGAACCCATCAGAGACAACCTCTGCCTTCCCACTGCTCTGTGTGCTGCCCCCTGCCTTGGGCACAGGCCAGGTGTTCCGGCTTGTGGCCTCCCCATCACCTCAGGGCATTTTGTGCTCTACTCAGGACACTTAGGGTGAGTCTGTCCACAGCTCCAGAACTGTCAACGCTCAGTGGTTGGGACTGAGGTGGTGTTTCTTACACACATTCTTAGACCTGTAGCAAGTCCAGAGCAGAGCCTGGCCCCGTGGAGGCATGTCCCCTTCTGTGCAGGACATGGGTTCTTTCCTTGTATGTGATCCATCCCTGCTGGTTAGAGGTCTTCCCTGTGAGCCCCCAGCAGAAATGAGGAGAAAGGGGGCCCTTTTCTCTAGGGAAGGGGAGGCTGTGAGGAGAAAGCCCTCATCCTAGTGGGTGATGGCGTGTAAATCTTCATTGTATGTCAATATTTCCACCTGCAGTAAACCAAAGCTCTCCCCATACTGTGAGCAGAGATTCTCTCCAAGGGGTCTATTCTCAAGCCCACATTCAACAGCCGGCAGGGGCCCTCACTAAATGATATTGCTGCGGCATTTGTCTGAGAGCTGAGAGTAAAGTGGGCAAACGTGCAGAAAGTTCTGGGAAAAATGAGCTAAACTTTTAAATTGCTGTGGTAGGGTTTTTTATCTTAGTTACCACTTTCCCAACTTAAAATGTGTGTGTTATTGTATATAAAAGTCACCTCAATAAGGATTTAAAACTTCAATGATGATGAATATTGATGGAAATTGTGGTTTAAAATATCGATAGAAAAACATTGTAAATGGCTTCTGTCTTTTGTTTTTAATTCTCACCTGAGAATATATTCATTGATTTTCATTGATTTTAGA
>VMDR010031990.1:0-11862 GCA_007922815.1 Macrotus californicus
TAAAAAAGAGAAAAAAAATAGTGAGATGCCCTTGTATTCTCTCGCCCTGGATTTCTCTGGCAATTGTTAAACACATTTTTGGCACTCCTCTTCCATCAACATATTTTTCTTTCATATTCAGTACGTGGTAGGTAGTGTGGGAGCATAGGTCCAGATCTTGAGAATTTAGGAATAAATGGAAAGTCAGATTAAAAATAAATGGTTTAGAGCATGGGCTTTGGAGAAGTCCAGCCTGCATTATAAACTCACACTTATCAATATGTGACTTTAGGCAAGTTATTTAATATCTCTGTTGTACAGATTCCTAATCTGTTAAATGATGATCACAATAACTATTTGGGGAGATTTGGTGAGGGTTAAGTAAAACAAATATGTTAATCACCTAAATTTAGAGCCTGAAAAATAGATAGATGCTAGACAAATATTTGCTGTTGGTCGAATAGCTGGGGTATCTTGTGCAAGTCATCCAGGAACTTCTGATGCTTCACGTGTGAAATGGGAAAAATAGCGCTCAGTTTCCTAGTTGTTCAAAATAAATGATACTGCACACATACGCACTTATATACATGGGACATACTGTATCCCTGGAATGTAGTAAAAACCCAATAAATTGTATTCATTAGAAATACTGTTTTAATAACTAGAACGCAAATGCCAAGGTCCCTGATACAACATGAGTTCAGAAAAAGGGCAGACCAGTGTGGATGGGAGTGGACAGGGAATCAGCCCCTCTGTCTACTCTCATAGCCTACTGTTGCCTGGTGCTTTGTATCCAATGGAAATACATACCAGGTGCTGGCAATTAGTTCCCTGCAAAAATCTAAGAGGAGACATACACACATTGGAGAGGGCTGAAGAGAGCTCCACCAGTGGTCTCTGCTGCCTTGAAGGCCGCTCAGCACGAAAGGTTGCCTTGCTCTTGTGAACTCTACAATTACAAAGGTATTCTTTTGTTTCTTCAGTATTCCTCTGCTTCGTTTTTATAGTTCATACTTGCTCCCTTGGTTTTGTTTTTATTCCCAACTGAATATATAACTGTATCTTTGATTAGGAGCCAGGTATCTCGTACGTATTTTTCCCCAAATACAAAGTAGCTTTATATTTTTTTGCCCGATAATATAAGTGGCACATGCTCATGGTAATTAAATCAATCAATAGAGAAAATTTGAGAAACATTTAAAGAGATTTGGAAATTTCTTCCAGGAATCAGAACTTCTTAAAGAGAAGTAGCAGAGGTCCTTGCTTCATGCAAAAATTAATAACTAATTTCGATCCCCTAGAGCAGCCAATATAATCTATCTAAAATACAAATCTGCTCACACCATTCTCCTATTTAAACTCGTTTTGTCTTTTTTAAAAAGAAATATATCCCAAGGGGGACCGAAGATGGCCGCTGAGTAGCTGGAAGCTCTGTCCACTTGCTAAATAAACCACAGGGCAACCAACTCAAAAATCCAGTGGAAAGTGAGTGAGAGCACGTGTGAGTGAGCAAATCTGGTACATGGACAAGAGTGCAAGGGGTGTGTATGAGTGGGCAAGAACCTGCTTGCCTGCCTGCAGGGCACTCAGGAGTGGGCGGCCTGGGCTCTCTTAGCAGAGCAACTGCTGCCACCACTGCCCAAACTTGCGCTTCTGGCTTCACTGATTTGGGGGGGCTCTGTGTTGACTCAGGAGCCGCGAGCTCCGGGAGCAGAGAGAAATGGCCAGGGAGGTGCTGGCTGCAGAAAAAACATGGCAGGACCAGATTCTCATGCCTGATGCTGAGAACCTCTGGAGGAAGTGAGGACAGTACCCCATTACAGCCCTGTGTCATAGTATTGATGCAGGATTCTTCCCAGAGCCATCCTGAAGAGATGCAGAGAGAAACTTTATCTAAGACTGTCGGAGGCCATGGCAGGCAGTGGCCAGCCCTGACTGAAAGATACTCTGTGATTTGGGGAGGGCGGGCATGTGGAAAACAGTCCCCCCAGGGCTCAGTCCTGCAAAGGGCAGGGCTACACAGAAACCCTTTTAAAAGAGGGGTTGAGGGGAGTCTCAAGGCTTGACAGGGACCAGATGCTCAAGTACATGTGTGCGTGTGTGTAGCAGCTCTGCTAACCAAGAACTCAGAGAGACAGAGCCATGCTGAAGGGACTGTGGGACCCAGCCCAGCATGGCTGGCAAGCAGGGAACTGGACAGAATGGAGAGTTTGGCCACAGCCTCCAGTGAGAGAGCACAAGGTAAGGACTGGACAGCCAGAAACTGAATGCCTGAGATTCGCTGTAGCCAGGCAAGTCCCCTCACAGACAGGTGAGCCCGACCCCCCATCCAAGATTACAGGCTCTGCAGATCAGTGAGGTCTGGCTCAGGAGCCCCCATCTGGGCACATTTCTGCAGAGGAAGAATTAAAAGCTCTGAAAGTGCCCTTTACCAGACACTACAAGCTACACTGCTCTGCAGGCCCTGATCTACTAAAGCCAGCTGAGCAGAGAGATTAGAGACAGGCACAACAAGGGGTGTCCAGGGCCCAGCCCAGCATCGGCACCTAGACAGGGCTGCTGTCTGCACAAAGCAGGGAAGAGCTGCCTGTTTCACACAGACTGGCTCCTCACAGGAAACGGACAGCTAATTCACCAGAAACCATACATTATTAAAAAGAATCAGGGACAGACTAAGACATGTGGTAAGGGGGTGAGGAAACATTCCCACCATCTTCCCTGAAGACTCAATAGTGCCCCCCCCACCCCGGGTGACCCAGTGTTCCCACCCTCTCTATTGCACCAGAGGCCCCATCTGGAGGCAGGTGGAGAAAGTACTGGCAATCCTTTCAGGTCATTAAATGAACCACACCAGGGGCCAGGACTGATGAAAACCTGGTAGGACAGACCAGTGGGTTCCAGCCCAAGCTGAAGGAGACAGCCACAGACTGTGGATCACTTGTTGTCTCCAACAGGCTGCCTAGGACCAGACTAGAACCCCATCTGACATCACCAGGGGAGGATCCTGAAAGAGAAGACAGTGGTGAACACTGGATTCTGCTGAGACAAATTCTGCCATGGTCTTCTTCATGATTTGTGCTATTTTCTCTCCTGCACAGCTTTTTAACTTTCATTTATTTTCCTTCAAGTTTGTGCCTATTATTTCACTAGTTTTTATATTTTTGTTTATTTCAAAAATCACATTTTGCTCCTCCTTTCTCTTACTCCATTTTATGTTCTCCCTTCTTATTTTTGTTATAAATTTTATTTTTTCTCTTGCTGTGACTTGTTTCTATTCCATACTCTTACTATTTCTCCCTCTCCACCCTCTCAAAACCACGTTTCTTGTCCTTAGTCATCCTACGTTCTTTTTCCTGTTCTTAAGATGTCTTATTCTCTCTTCACTTTTATCATTGTTTGTTTGTTTGTTGTTGTCATGGTGGTTGTTGTTGCATGTCTTCAATTTCATTTCTAAATCTTCACCATTTTGGTATTTCAAATCTCACATTTTACCATTTCCCTCTCCTACTCCATTTTGCCCACCTCCTGCCCTTTTTTTGCATTTTAAATTTTAATTTTTTCCTATTTAGATAGATTTTCATTCCTTACTCTTAGTATTCCTTCTCCCTCTATCCTCTCAAAATCACTTATCCTTCCTCTAGACATCTCTTAAATTTTCTTTCTTTTTTCCTTCTGATTCCCATTCCACCTATATTAGTCTCTGCTCATTTGTTGTTGATATTGCTGTGATGGATCTTTTTCTCTAATTTGGTTCCTTTTTTCACTATATATTTTTAAATTTTTGTTTAATCCTAATACTATATGCTTCCTTTCTCTCACTCCATATTGCCTTTTTCCCTCCCTTTTTAAATTATGATTTAATTTTCTTTCTTCACCTTGTTTCTATTCCCTACTCTTATTATTTCTCCTACATCTGCCCTCTTAAAATAATTTTTCTTTCAATTAGTCACCTCAAATTCATTTTTCTTTTCTTATAATAGTTTTAATCTATGTATACCTTTATTAATATTTTCTCATTTGCTGTTGATAGTGTGTTTTTGGGTAGGGATTATTTTGGGGGGTGTGGGTTTGTTTCTTGGGTTATTTGGTATTGTTCTGGTAGCACCTGTACAACAGCATACAAGACATGGTGGGTGGAGTGACCCTCAGCCAGCCAGCTGGAGGCAAATACCCACCAAAGAATAACCCAACAACAACCAAACCCAATTACAACCAGAGAGCCCACGTAAATGGCATAAAGGGCACCCCAAAAGCATCAAGCTTAGGAGATCAAGAAGACTGCATCATTGAGTCTCACAGGACTCCTACCACAGAAGGTCATACCACAAAGACAGGGAGTCAAAGCAGATCAATCTAATATGCAGAAACAAACAAAAAAGAGTCACCTAGTATGGGGAGACAAAGAAACAACCCCCAATTGAAAGAAAAGGAGGAAACCCCAGAATGAGTGCTAAATGAAATTGAAGCAAGCAAACTATCAGACATTGAGTTCAAAATAATGGTTATAAGAATGCTCAAGGAGCTCAGTGAGAACTATAATGAACTCTATGGAAGCTACAAGGAACTTACTGCAAAATATACCAGCATAACAAAAGATATAGAAAGTATCAATATGAGCCAGGAGGAAATGAAGAACACAATATCTGAAATGAAGAATGCATTGTAAGGAATTAAATCAGGCTAGATGAAGCAGAGGAACAAACCAGCCAGCTGGAGGACAGGGTAGAAAAAAACTCCAAGATAGAGCAATGAAAGGAAATAAGACTCAAAAACAATGAAGAAGGTTTAAGGGAGCTGTAGGACAACATGAAATGTAATAGCATTCATAGCACAGAGATACCAGAAGGAGACTAAGAGGAGCAAGGGATAGAAAATCTGTTTGAAAAAGTAACAACATTAAACTTCCCTAATTTAATGAGGGAAAAAGTCACACAAGTGCAGGAATCACAGAGGGTCCTGATCAAGATGAACTCAAAGAGGCCCACTCCAAGTCACATCACAATTAAAATGGAAAATTGTAAAGACAAAGAGAGAATCTTAAAGGCAGTAAGGAAGAAACATCAAGTGACATAGAAGGGAGCTCCATTAAGGCTATCAGCTGATTTCTTAACAGAAACACTACACGTCAGAAGGGAATAGCAAAAACTATTCCAAGTAATAAAAAGCAAAGGAATGGAACCAGACTACTCTATCAAGCAAGGCTCTCATTTACAATAGAAGGCAAGACCTGGCTGATGTGTCTCAGTGGACTGAGCACCAGCCTGCAAAGAAAGGGTTACTGGTTTGATTTCCAGGCAGGGCACATGCCTGGGTTGTGGGACAGGTCCCTGGTTGGGGGTGTGCAAGAGGCAACCACACATTGATGTTTTCATCCCTCTTTTTCTCCCTCCATTTCCCTTTATCTAAAAATAAATAAATACAATCTTTAAAAATGAATAAATAAAATGGAAGGCAAAATAAGCAGTTTCCCAGAACAAAGAAAGGCTAAAAGAATGCATCTCCACCAAGAATTGCAAGAGATGCTAAAGGGACTGCTTTAAGAAGATGAGAAGGGGAGGGAAGGAGGGAGAGAGAGGTTTGGGGAACACAGATACAAAGGGAAAAATTGCAATGGATAAGTATGTATGAATAACCTTAAATGCAAATGGATTAAATGCTCCAGTCTAAAGACATAGGGGAGCTCAATGGATAAGAAAACATGACCCGCATATATGTTCTCTAAAAGAGATCCACCTCAGAACAAAAGATGTATACAGAATGAAAGTGAAGGGATGGAAAAAATATTCCAAGCCAATAGATATGGAATAAAAAAGCTGGGGTAGCAATACTTATATCAGACAAAATATATTTCAAAATATATAAAATGGCCATAAAATGAGACAAAGAAGGACACTACATAATATTTAAGGAAGTAATCCATCAAGAAGTCACAACCCTTGTAAACTTATATGCACCCAACATAGGAAAACCTAAATATAGAAAGAAAATCTTGGAGGACTTCAGGAAAGATTTTGATAGCAACACACTTATATTAGGGGATTTAACACCCCATTTTCAACAATGGATAGATTTCCCAAGCAAAGAATCAAGTAGGATAGTGTGGCATTGAACAACACTCTAGATCAAATGGACTTAATTTTATATACAGAATCCTTCACCCCAAAGAAGCAAAATATATATTTTTTTCAAATGTATATGGAACATTTTCAAAGACAGACCACATAGTAGGACACAAAACAAGACTCAACAAATTCAAGAAAACTGAAATCATATCAAGCACCTTCTCAGACCACAAGGACCTGACACTAGAAACCAACCTCAAGAAAAAAAGTCAAAAACATTCTAATTCATGGAGAATGAATAACATGCTATTAAATAATTAATGATTTGATAACAAGATCAAGGAAGAAATCAGAAAGTCTCTAGAAACAAGTGAAAATGAACACACAACTCAAAAACTACAGGGCACAACAGATGGAGTCCTGGGAGGGAAGTTCATAGCAATACAAGCCTACCTAAAAAAGATAGAAATATCTCAAATAAACAACCTAACTATAATCCACAAGAACTAGAGGAACAAAATCAAAGTCCACATTGAATAGAAGGAAGGAAATAATCAAGATCAGAGCAGAATTAAATGATATGGAGACTAAAAGAAAAATTCAAAGGATCAATAAATCCAGAATCTGGTTCTTTGAAAAAATGAACAAAATTGACAAGCCTTTAGCCAGACTCATCAAGAAAAAAAAAGAGAGAGGACCCAAATAAATGAAATCAGAAACAAAAGAGGAGAAATTAAAATTGATACCACAAAAATACAAAGGATTGTAAGAAATTACTATGAACAACTATATGCCAAGAAATTGGACAATCTGGGAGAAATGGAAAAAATTCTAGAAACATATAATCTCCCAAAACAGAGTCAAGAAGAAGCAGAAAGCCTGAATAGATCAATAACAACTAGTGAAATTGAAGCAGTAATAAAAAAAACTGCTGGCACATAAACGCCCTGGACCAGATGACTTCACAAGTAAATTTTAGGGAAGAGCTAAATCCTATCCTTCTCAAACTTTCCAAAAAATTCAAGAAGAGTAAAGACTCCTAAACTCTTTTTATGAGGCCAGTATCATCCTAATTCTAAAACCAGGTAAAGACACAACAAACAGGCCAGTATTGCTAATGAACACAGATGAGGAAATCCCCAACAAAATATTGGCAAACTAGATCCAGCAATACATTTAAAAGGTCATACACCATGATAAAGTAGGATTCATCCTAAGGATGCAAGGTTGTTACAATATTTGCAAATCAATAAATGTAATACACCACATAAACAAAATAAAAGACAAATATCACATGATCATATCAATAGATGCTGAAAAGCGTTTGATAAAATACAGCACCCATTTATGATAAAAATACTCAGCAAAGTGGGAGCAGAGGGAGCATACCTCAACATAATAGAGGCCATATACAAGAAACTTACAGCTAACATCATATTCAACAGGCAAAAACTAAAAGCTTTTGCCCTGAGATCAGGGACAAGACATGGTTGTCTGCTTTCATTCACCATATTATTGGAAGCTCTAGACACAGCAATCAGACAAGAAAAAGAAATAAAGGCCATCCAATTTGGAAAGGAGGAAGTAAAACTGTCATTATTTGCAGATGACATGACAGTGTACATAGAAAACTCTGTAGGCTCTAGCAAAACACTACTTGACCTAGTAAGTGAATTTGGCAAAGCAGAGGTACACAAAGTCAATATTCAGAAATCAAAGGCATTTTTGAACAATGAAATATCAGAAACAGAAACTAGGGAAAAATCTCATTTACTATAGCAACAAGAAAAATAATATACCTAGGAATAAACTTAATGAAGGAGGTAAAAACTTGTACTTGGAAAACTACAGAACACTGAAGAAAGAAATTAAGGAAGATACACATAAATGGAAGCATATACCATGTTCATGTATTGGAGAAATTAAGATCATTATAGTGTCCCTAGTACTGAAAGCAATCTATAGATTCAACGCAATCCCTATTAAAATACCAATGATATATTCACAGACTTAGAACAAAGATTTCAAAATTTTATATGGAACCGAAAACAACCCCAAATAGCCTCAGCAACCTTGAGAAAGAAAAACAAAGTAGGCAGGATCAAAATACCTGGTATCAAACAGTACTACAAGCCCTCTGTAATCAAAACAACTTGGTCCTGGCATAAGAACAGACACATAGATCAATGAAACAGAATAGAGAGGCCAGAAATAAACCCATGTCTCTATGGTCAATTAATATTAAACAAAGGGGACAGGAGCATAAAATGGAGTAAAAATAGTCTCTTCAACAAATGGTGTTGGAAGAACTGGAATGGTACATGCAAAAAAATGAAACTAGACCACCTAATTACACCATACACCAGAATAAACTCAAAATGGATAAAAGACTTAAATATAAGCTGTGACACCATAAAAGTCCTAGAGAAAAACATAGGCAGTAAAATTTCAGATATCCCACTCAGCACTATTTTTGCCAATATATCCCCTAGGGCAATGGAAATATAAGAAATAATATACAAATGGAACTACATCAAATTAAAAAGCTTCTGCATAGCTAAACACAGCATCATCAAAATGAAAAGGGAACCAAAATATAGGAAAACATATTTGCAAATGAATGTTCGGAATTGTGTTTGATCTCCAAAATATATGAAGAACTCATACAACTCCACTCCAGGAAAACAAACAATCCAATTGAAAAATGGGCAAAGAAACTAAACAGACACTTCTCCAAGGAGGACATATAGAGAGTCCATTGGCATATGAAAGGATGCATAACATCACTAGCCATCAGAGAGATGCAAATTAAAATCACAATGAGATACCACCTCACACCAGTCAGAATAGCCATCATTAACAAATCAACAAACAAGAAGTGCTGGTAAGGTTGTGAAGAAAAGGGAACCCTAGTACACTGTTGGTGGGAATGCAGACTGGTACAGCCACTGTGGAAAATAGTACGGAATTTCCTCAAAAAAACTAAAAATGGAACTGCCTTTTGACCCAGCAATTCCACTGCTAGGATTATACCCTAGGCATTCTGAAACACCAATTCAAAAGAACCAATGCACTCCAATGTCCATAGCAATGTTTTTCATAGGAGTCAAGTGCTTGAAACAGCCTAAATACCCATCAGTAAATGAGTGGATCAAATACCATGGTGCATTTACACAATGGAATATACTAAGCAGCAGAAAGTGAGAAGGAGCTCCTACCTTTCAGGACAGTGTGGATGGAACTGGAGAATATTATGCTAAGTGAAATAAGCCAGACAGTGACATACAAATACCATATGATCTCAGCTATAAGAGGAATCTAATGAACAAAATTAATGAACAAAATAGAACCACAGGCATAGAAATATGGAACAGACTGACAATGACCAGCAGGGAGGGTGAGGGGGATAATGGTGGAAAGAAAGGGAAGAGACTAGCCAAAGTACATGTATGAATGACCCATGAACCCGGACAACAGTGTGGAACTTAACTATGGGAAAAAGAGGGAGGGTGGGAAAGGGAGGAGAAAGGGGTAAAAATTGAGACAACTGTAATAGAATAACAATTAAAAATGATTTAAGAAATGTATTCCATTGCTTTTGCAGGAATATTCTTAATCTGAGCACAGGGTATGTGGTTCTTTATGATCTGATTCATCCCCACCCGGTTATTTCCCACCATTCTCACTCCACCATGAGCTTAGCTCTACATTCTGGCCACAGAGAATTACTTTAAATTCCCCAGATGTACATACCAAACTATTAAACCTTTTTTACTGTTTAATTTTGCATAATGGAGAACTAAACTAACAAGAGCTCTTCTTACTGCAAACAGATAGAAATGCTGCATAAAATACAACTATAAACATTTTTAATGCATTCTAGGTTTTCAAAATCAAGGCAAAATTCCCATGTCCTAGAACCTAAGAAGAATTTGCAGTTGATTGCAGTGAACTTGCTGAAGCCTTGGTGGCTCAAGGGGATAGTGCACATGGATATAGGCAATAACAATCACATAATGAGTGGCAGTTATCCACGAAGGAGCAGGAGATGTGCCCTTGAAGATGAAGGAAGTGGAATAAAAATAGAAAATAAAGAAAAATTAAGGAAAATACTTGATTGATCTAAAGAAACATAAGAAAGAATAAAAAAATAAACACAGAGGCCAAGTGGAAACAAGTAACAAGAAGGTAAATTTACACTAAAGTGGATCAGGATTTTCATTAGTTATAAAGGAGCTGAACAGACCAATTAAATATAAAGATAATAAGATTATTAAAGATTGTTAAAAAGAAAAAATCCTATTTAAAATATGTGGTCTTTTAAATACAAGGTCACCCAAGTACCATATGATCTCACTCATATGTGGCATCTAATGAACAGAATGCACTAACAAGCAAATAGAGACACACTCATAGATAGAGAGCAGGCTGACAGCTGGGGGAACCTGGGGGCTGGAGGGTTGGAGAGATTGAGCAAAAAAAAAAAGAGAAGGAGAGAGACAGAACTCTCAGACACGAACAACAGGACAGTATGGTAATGGCAGGGGAGGAAGGACTGGGGAGAGGTGGGGGTTATAGGGGTTGTAACTGGTGCTGGGAAATAAATAAATAAATAAATAAATAAATAAATAAATAAATAAATAAAATGCTCTTATTTTTTTTAAGAGAAGACCATCATTGATGATGCCAAAGGATACAAATTAAATAAATAAATACAAGGTCCCAGAAAGATGGTTAGAAAAGATATACTCTGTCAGCACTAAACAAAATAAAGTAGATGTGATTATATTAAAATCAGATGAAGTTCCTTTTTTATTATGTCATTATCCTATAAAACACATACAGTAAAATTTATTTTGTTACCTGTACTATCTGTGGGTTTTGACAAAGATGTACAGATCTCTAACCACTACCACAATTAGGACAGCAAACAGTTCCATCACCCTGTCCCCTCCCAAATATGCCACTGAACTCCACCGTGGCAGTCCACACTTCCAGTTGCCCATGTAATCTCACCTTTTCCACAGTGTAATATAAATGGAATAGTAAAGGATGTAGACTTTGAGTCTGACCTGTGTCAGTTACCATAAAGCATTTAAGATCCATCCACACTCGTGTGTATGACTTGTTCGCGTCTCTCCATTCTGGTAGTATTCTGTTTCATAGATGTGCCACAGTTTGTGTAAGCAGTCCCTGTTTCAAACTTTGAGAAGTTTCCAGCTTTGTATAATTACAAATAAAGCCATTATAAACATGCACATTTAAGTTTGTTTGTGAACAGAAGGTTTCATTTCACCAGAATAAATAGCTAGGAGTGGGACTGCAGTGTCGCATGATAAGCGTATTTTTAACTTTATAAAAAACTGCCAAATCGTTCTCTAAAGTGTCTGGACCATGTTGCATTCCCACCAGGAATTCGTGAAAGTTCCAGTTGCTCTGCATCCATGTCAGCGGTTGCTATGGTAAGTACTTCTCAAAGTTTTGTCCATTCAAGTAAATATGTAGTGGCATCTCATTGTAGTTCTGATCTACACTTTCCTAAAGACTAAATTCCTTAATCTTTTCATGTGCTTATTTTCCATCATATACCTTTCTTGGTCAAATGTTTTGCTGATTGATTGTAGGTTTTTTTCCCTGTTATTGAGTGTTAAGAGTTCTTTTTACATCCTTGATACAAGTCCTTTATCAGATATGTGATTTACAAATATTTTTCCCAGTCTGAGGCTCTGCTTTTCCATTCTTTTAACACATTAAATTTATTTTTTCCTGTTCTAGACCATGCTTTTGTTGTCAAAGAAATCATTGTCAGTACCAAATAGCA
>VMDR010031991.1:0-11861 GCA_007922815.1 Macrotus californicus
GATTGATTCTTGTTTGTGCTTCACTGGGCATCAAACCCACAACCTTGGTGAATTGGGAAGACACTCTAACCAACTGAGCTACATGGCCAGGGCCTGTTATTAAGTGGAATTATATAGTAACTACTCTCATATTTGGCTCCTCTTTCTCATCATAATGTCCTATACAATTTCAGTGCCGTTAGAATTACTTGTAGATTAGATGACAGCAGGATTTAGCTAAAGATGATTGCTTCTTCACCCTTTCTAAGTGAATTTGGGAGAGCCCTGTGAGGTCCACTCCCTACTATACTGTCCACACTCAGGGTGAATTAACCTTAATAAGTCAAGGAAATTGAGTGTTGACACTACAGAGAGCGTTCAAGGCAGGATGGCACTCTAGAGTGATGGAAAAGGCAGACCACTGTTTGGTAGTAGCAAATAGGCTGGTGGGGTGATCTGTGAGGGATTTTGTGTGAGTTGTAGGCATTCGCTGGTTCATGTAAGGCCCAGGGACGGGTCTGCGTCAGGCATGGCGTGATCCAGGGACTCAGAAGACATCAGGGCTCTTGTAGCTGTGTTGCCTTTATTCTCAGTGGTAACTCGATGGGTCATCCACATTCCTTAAGCTACATTGATCTTCCAGCCCATGATTCAGAAAATGGAGTTTCCCTTCCCAAAGCTTGCCTGTCAAACCTGTTGAAAAGATTCTGATTGGCTCTTTTGGGTCATTGTCATCTTCAAGGTCAGGCAGATGAGGTTCTCTGATTAGCAAGGCTTAGTTACTCCCCCCAGTAATGGTGACCGTTCTAAAAACCATGTATATAATGGACATCATTCTGGCAGTCCAGGCAGTGCTGTTGATCTTGCATTGTTTCTCCCTCATTGAAACTGCTGTCATCAGAAAACAGGATTCTCGTAATTGTGTTTTTAGTTCAGTAATTACCTTGAACACCTGCCATGTACACACAGTACTGGACCAGTTGCCCTGGGAATACCAAGGCCATGCTGTCATGGAGGCTGCAAACTAACAGGAGTGGAAGAAAGTATATAATAACTATATTGAGACTTGGGGCAAGATAAGAGCAGCAAAGGCATGTGAGGGTGTGTGAGAGAGAATAAAACAAATGAATAAAAAAGAATCAACCCCAAAGCTACAAAAGGGGGAACTTCCAGCCCTGGGAGACTGAGTTGAATACCGAGGAAAGTATACAGCTGCTTACCTGATCTGGGTTGTGCATGTTTTTCCCAGTAGGACTTGTGTCTAAAAGTAGGTTTGAAAGAAAAAAAGTAGGTTCCGAGATTACTGAGAGTGTACATAATTCCTAGCTCTTAAATTTGTATGTACTTTTATTGCTAAGCATTTTGGTTTCAGCTTTTATGCCATATTGAGTATGTTACTCCTTAGCATTTCAAAGGGTATAGGAAGAGGGGAGGTGGAAAACTTCCAAGTTAAAGATTTATAATATCAGCAACTAATAAAAAATTACGGGAGGAAGCCTGCTTTAATGTTTTTTAAATTTAATTTGTTTTTAGAGAGTAAGAGGGAGGGGGAGAGATAGAGAGACGCCAGTTTGTTGTTCCACTTATTTATGCATTCATTGGTTACTCCTCGTATGTGCCCTGACTGGGGATTGAACTTGCAACTGTGGGATATCAGGACGATGCTCCAAGCAGTTGAGCTACCCAGCCAGGACTTAATGATTTTGTTTTTTTCTAATTTATTTTGCCCTTCAGCTTCCTTCCCTTCTGGCTCCCACCTACTCAGATAAACCAAATGTGTGCTAAAGGTTTTGTTTGTCATCTAAAGGCAGTGTGTCTAGGAACTTGTTTAATTATTAACTCATGGAGAAAGTCACATTTTCCCTTTTTTATAAGTACTATTAACGTAACACACAAAGCCATGTTAACCTGAATAAATTGAGAAAGAAGAAATAAATACCAACACCACCCCCAGCTACAAACACACACACACCAAAGCTTTAGACTTTGACAACCAGAATCAGGCAGTTCTGGATCACCTAGAAAAGAAAGCACAAAAAGCTCAAGATTATAGTTTTGCTAAGTTGAAAGACGTGAGAAAAAAATCTGTAGATGTCTTTAATGGTTGGGAAGTCTGAGGTGCTTTCTTTATCTGCCTTTCCTTTCTCTCGCCCTTCTCCAGCTCTGCTGCAAGGGAAAGGGGAGCATTGCATTTCTGGCGCTCAGAAGTGGTGTACAGTTGCCACAGCTCTTGGTATTTTATTTCATGTTAGGCTTCAGTTTTAAGCTTGTGGCAGAAACATTAATATGCATTGAAAAATCTGATGCAATATTGAATTAGAAAAGTAAGTGTAATGGTAACCCTTCCATTCCATCCATTTGCTGTTGCTTCAGGATTAACAAAGCAATTTTTTAAAAAAGTCTTAATGAATTCTTCTTATCTATTATGATATAAAGCTTTTTAGTTTTTTGAATTTAATTTTTCTAGTTTAAAGTTTTAGTGTTTTTAGCTTTTTGAAATACCTTGAAAAGATACTTGATGTATAGGACTCTAAAATTAATGTGACAAAGACCTGTATCTCAGAGCTCGCTTCCAAAGGCATTGAGTAGATATGTCTGCATTCCTCTCCTCCACTCAACATTGCATGGAACTCGAAGAACCTGTAGCCAAGATTCTTGGCCATTACTTTCCTGACAGCCTCTTCTGCAGTATGTCCCTGGCACAGGTTAGGTGATCACGTCTTCCAGATCAGCCTGACCTAAGTGAAACCTTAGATCCATTTTACTTAGAAGGTTTACAAACGGACTCTTCTTGTAGAGGAACCTCAAAGCTGCTTGTCTGCACTAGAGAGTCTGAGCTGGTGTGGCACTGAACACAAGATGCCAGGGGTCTGCTCTGTGTTGAACATGTGAACTGCTTGAGTGAATGCACCTATGTGTAGATCTCTGTGAGAGGGCTCTGCCTGCAGAGCACCCCCCCCCCCCCAACCGCCCACTCTCCTCTGTCAGGGATGAGAAGTCTACCAAGACGTGATCTCCTTAGGGAGGAAAGGTGGCCAATCTCAGAAGAAAAGGGCCTTAAGCCTGATCCTCAGTGGGCTTTTATTGGGTTTAATTTGCATAGGAATACAGGGAGTATACATAAAGATACATAAAGCTCATCAATCATTGTCAGGCAGTAATGTTCAAACAATAGATAACATTCAAAGAACTATGAGGGCTTATTCTGAGTCAGGGTCAGATAGCCAAAGGGCCATAAAACTTTGGGAAACAAACTCATTTTATACTGAGACCCTTATCATTTAAATTGAGAGCATTCTTAGTAAAGCAGGTTTCACAGGAGTTTTGCATTCTTTCTTAGGCCTGAGGGCCCGGGAACCACCCTTTCTAGCACAGGGCCACACTCACCTCTGACATTGTTTTAGGCTTAAGTCAGGTGGGGGATGTGGGCAGCCAAGAGATTAGGAGACTTCTTAGAGATAGAATGAGGACTCAGGCTATGTCAAAGCCGAGGGGTGAGGGTCCATCACCCCCTTTTTCTATAGTCCCCTAAGTTCTTCCCTGATGGCCCCATCATGATTGTGCCTGTCTTAGGTCGTCCCTCCCTTGAGGAGTCTTACTGTCATTGGCTAACCAGTCATCTGCCCTGGACCAAACAGGGTGAAGTAAAAGGGGCAGAGGTGGTGCCCCTGCCACGGAGATAAGCTTTGTCTCCTTAGTGGCTTATGGTTCCAAGGTCTCTTTACTCAGCCTTAGCCATGGGGGCTTACAGCTTCTGAATGCAGGCAGGGTGGTTCCCAACAGATCTAATAGTTACTGTGCTGTTCTTCGTGCTTACAGTGCACCAGCAAAGGCTTGTAGCATGCCCAGTGATCACTGAACAATAATTCCTGTTTTATTAGGGTGCCTGAAGTGGTACAGGAACTTCCAGTGACTTCGCCTGTGGATGACTTCAGGCAGCCTCATTACAGCAGCAATGATAACTTCGATACACCTTCAAAAAGGGCTCCCACAAAGAGGAGGGCGGGGAAGTCGAAGAGGCCAGAGCAGGACAACTACGAGACAGACTACACGACTGGGGGCGAGTCCTGCGAGGAGCTGGAGGAGGACTGGGTCAGGTAGGGACTCTCCTCGGGTGCTGGAATGCTGCACGGCTGATCTTCACGTGGTGGAGCCCTTGCCTCCTAAACTGGGGTGGATAGTATAATTCCATTCTTTGCCAGCTGGGACTGGTGACTTAATATTTTTCTTTAGTGCTCTTTCATCGTAAAGATGGGCATGGAGGAGGTATGTTTGGCTGTAACCATGACTCAAAAACACTTTCAACGGCCCCTACAAAATGGCTGATAAAGTTCACCAGCGCTCTTACTTTCACCAAGTTGCCCAAGAAAGGCCTTTCAAACAAATAAAATACAAGTAAAGAGAAACTTTATTTTACCGATTATAAAATTCCCAAACCGGTGCTATGTATGGCTTTGCTTTGGCATTTATTTTTAAGCTTTCATGATGACACCAGAGATTCTTTTAAAAGCTTCTCCAAAGGACTTGGGAAAACAGTTCTGTAAACAGTTAACAATTTAATCTTCTGGTCAAGGTTGTGGTTACGTCCCTTTGTGTGTGCATCCGGTGGTTTTGTTCTAGTTCATCATCACCAATTCTGCTCGTGTTTGATGTGTAGCCTTTCTATGCCCGAGGATTGGGACACAGATCGTAAATGTTTGTGGTGCAGCTGGTGATTAAACATCTCAAGGTGTTAGGGATGGTGGGGTGTGTATAGTCTGAATTCCCCTACTCACCGGTGGTTCTCATACTTCATTTCCTGCTCTGTCCTTAAGAGTTCTTGGCCTACTTCAGCCATTTATCTGTGAAATACTTACTTTTAGAAATCCTGAATTCTTGTTTCCCCTTTGAGCGAATCCTTTCATTTTTTTCTCTTTGTAAAATGAAGATGTTAGACTGATTTAAATCTAAAATTTGAAATTTCTTATTGCTCTGAAATTCCTTAGTTCTGTTAAACAGTTCGGAGTATTTCCTCAGTGGATTATGGGTGAATGGCGTTATCTTCATATGTAAATAATAGCCAGTACATTGAGAGATACATGTGATCAAAATTGTAGAGTTTTTTCCATAGCTTAATGCATTGCCAAATTATTTGTACAATGAGCGTGCATTTTTATACATGTACAAAGGTCTACTTTTATAATCAAAGGACTTTAGCTGTTTCCACTTAGGAGAAACAACACCAAGATCAAAAACAAGAACAACGAAAAAAACCCATGCCCCCAAACAGCCTGAAAACCATCGGTGGTGGTGGAAGACAGCCAGCTGCCAGTCAGCTGCTCTGCCACTGCAGTGGTGACCACATGCTCTGTGCTCCCAAATTCCAGTTTTAAGACGTTAAACATACGTTGCATTATCATGTTGTATATTCAGAATAAATGGGTTCTTAGGACTTGAACCTTAAATTTCATAAATTGCTTTTTTATAAAAATTATATAGGCATAGTTTTTTAAAAAAACATGATCAGTGATGTATAAAGTGTGATTCTTAAGAGAACTTACTTGGAACCCACTTTCCTCTTCCGCATAAGCTACAAAAAGAAAACAAGAATGTCATTCTCCACATCCCATCAGCTTTGTGTTTGAGGAGGAGGCAGTGCATATTATGTCTGCTGAGGATACATAGTCATTTTCTCACTGAATTTTTAGGGAATATCCACCTATCACTTCAGATCATCAAAGACAACTCTATAAGCGAAGTTTTGACACTGGCCTCCAGGAATACAAGCACTTACAAGCAGAACTTGAGGAGATCAATAAAGAACTGTCTCGTCTGGATAAAGAATTGGATGACTATAGAGAAGAAAGTGAAGAGTACATGGTAAATACAAACTTGATAATTAATATTATATTACATATACTTTTATTCTGATCTATGGAAATCCAGTATCCTTTATACTGATGTTGATAAAAAAATTGCTAATAATTATCAAATTGTGACTTCATTGAAGAATAATTGAAATTGAGTCTTGGATGAAAGTCTTCCAAATTGAAGAGTGTACTAATACAAATGGAGTTAAGAATTATAAAGCAGTAGTCTATGTACATATATCCCATCCTATTTAAAAGAAAACAACTATATATTGTTTTTTGTTTATATAACCAGTTCATTCTTTCTGTAAAAAATTCAAACAATATAGAATTGTATAAATTCCTGAAATTCCGTCACCTGGTTATCACCAAAATACTAGTTTTTGAACTAGACCCTCCAGGTAGAAGTGCACCTGGACACACACTGTCTTTGATAAGGAACTATCTTATATGTTTTGTCTATATCTTTCCTGCTTTTTTACTCAAAAATAGTTTTTGTTTTTTGCCTGATCACCTGGCTGAGATAGTATTTGTCTGTGTAAAGTTACTCTTTCCCTTTTTTTTAAAGATTTTATTTATTTATTTTTAGACAGAGGGGATGGGAGGGAGAAAGTGAGGGAGAGAAACGTCAATGTGTGGTTGCCTCTCGCATGCCCCCTACTGGGGGGCCTGGCCCGCAACCCAGACATTGTGCCCTGACTGGGAATCGAACCTGCAACCTCTTGGTTCGCAGGCCAGTGCTCAATCCACTGAGCCACACCAGCCAGGGCAACTCTTTCCTTTTTAATCCCCCCTTCCACACTATACTCTTAAGAAGGAAGTAACGCTGCATCAATCACACTTAAGGAATTGGGAATTATGCTCCAGCTTGCTGAAGGCAGTGTACCTACACAAATTATCTGGAGTTCCTCCACATGGGAAATGTGTCACTTCTAACATTTTAAGATTTATTTAGTCAATCACTTACCTCAGCATGGATTCATGGATGTCTGATTTATACTTTGGGTTATAATTAAATACTACTTTATTTTGTTGTTTGCCTTGTTATAGTGGTGACCATTGGGAACTCTTTCTGTTGCCTCTTTTGTCTGTTCAGTATACCCCATCACTGTGGAGGTTTTTCTTTTTAAATGCTTTCTGCCACTGCCTATATCCTGTTTTTTTTTTTTTTTTAATCCTCACCCAGGTATATGTTCATTGATTTTAGAGAGGAAGAGGGAGAGACAGAGAGAGAGAAACGTTGATTGGTTGCCTTCTGTATACACCCTGACTGGGGATCGAACCCTCAACCTAGGTATGTGCCCTTACTGGGGATTGAATCTGCAACCTTTTGTTGTCCTGGACCACGCTCCAACCAAGTGAGCCACCCAGGCAGGGCTATCCTGCTTTTGTACTCAACAACAGCCTATGGTTATCCTTTCATATCAATAATAAAGATCTACTATATTTTGCTGTATAATGTGCACTTTTTTGCCCAAGTTTTTGAGGGAAAAATAAGGATGCGCATTATACATGGGTATAATAATCCCATGTATAAAGCACATAAAACTATGGGTGTGCATTATATATGGGAGTGCACTATGCACAGCAAAATACAGTACTTACTGAAAAAAATGTTTTTATGTGTTAAAAATAGCTATACAATATTCAGTTCTGTGGTTACCATAATCTACTTAAGAGTCTTCCTCTGCTCCTGACTGGTGTGGCTCAGTGGGTTGGGCATCATCCTACAAACCAAAAGGTTGCCAGTTTGATTCCCAGTCAAGGCACACGCCTGGGTTGCAAGCCAGATCCCTGATTGGGGGTGTGCAAGAGGTAACTGTTAGATGTTTCTCTCTCACATCGATATTTCTCTTCCTCTCTTTCACCCTCCCTTCCCCTCTCTCTAAAAATAAATAAAATCTAAAAAAAACTCATCCTCTGCGAATAGACATTCAGGTATGTCTACCCCCTGTCCCCGTCCACTCAGTAGTACCAGTAATACGCTGGTTAACCTCTGCATATTTGCATATTTGTCTAGCTAGAACAAATTCCAGAATATAAAATTGCTGAGTCAGAAGTTATGCACATTTAAATTTTTATTGCAAAACTTCTCTCTAGGAAGATTATATCAACTGCATTCCTGCTAATGATGCTTTAGAGGGCCCATCTGATGTACATTTCACTAATACTTAGTGCCTGAAAAATTACTGCCTCATGTCTAGATATTAGTACTTAAACTTTTTTTATTACATCATTTATTTATTGGAACCTCATATTCATTTTATAAAATACCCTTTGCTATTTTTAATTGGGGTGATCTGCTTTTCAGTTTTGAAGCATTTGCTTCTTACATAGTTCAATTTAACTGTGGTTTTATGGCTGTTGCATGGGGTTGTCATAAACCTTTCTCAACTCAATGAATAATTACTATGGATCATTATTGTGTCCTTGATGTAGAAGTGCTGAAGTGAGAAAGATAAATAAAATCCTGTGTCAGCCCTCAAAGCGCTCACACCCGAAGAGAGAAACTGACATCTAAATGACTTAGACAATGTGGCTAATGCCATATTCACATCACGTGTAGAAAGAACTATAACTGATTGTTGGGGAAGGAGTAAGGTCTGATGAAGGTCTGATGAAGGCCTGAAGTTCAGGAGAGGCTTCATTGGGGCGTAACCATTGCAGATTCTCCAAATCAGGGAGGGGTACATGAAGACAGCCATAAGGAAAACATGTTAGAAACCTGGAAGCATTAATACGCTTCATTTTTAAAAGGAATTGCAAATGATGGGAGCTGAGGCTAGAAAGGTGGGAGACCAGGTTAGTAGAGGAATCAGCGGGGAGCTCTGACCAGTTTCATGATGGGCTATAAGCTGATCAGAGCTGTGCTTCACAAGGCCTCCGTGGTGTCGGCGTGGCCCACGGACTGGCATGGGGAAAGAGGAGAGACAGCAGAACAAGTTGTGACCTGCCTATGTGAACGGAACGGAAGATACGTCATGGATTTCTCTTCACTCGTTTCCTCAGGCACCCGGCCCCCCCCCTCCCCTCCCCCCCCCCTCCCCCGCCCATGACAGTTTTAAAAGCTTTAAGACCTTGTTATTTTAATTTCCTGTATTTTTTGGCAGTTTTACCTTCAAAGTATAGCATCAGTAATGTTATTTTTGAAAGAGGAAATGTGCCATTGAACGTATTTACCCCTTGTGTTTTTCATTAATAGGCTGCTGCTGATGAATACAATAGACTGAAGGAAGTTAAGGGAGTAAGTATCCCATATTGTAAGATTCTTTTAGGAAGAATTTTTCTATTACATGTTTTTCCTTTAATCTTTAGAATGACTATGAATCCCTTGTCACCCACCCACTGATTATAGACAAAAGGCCCAATAATTTCGAGATAAATTATACCCAAGAAGTTGGAACCTTAATTTCAGTTGTTTGCAGCTGCAACCAATACTGATTCTTTAAAACTGTGTTAAAGGTTGAAGTATATATATGGAAAAGTACACAAATTAAAGTGTACAACCTGGTACATTTTCACAAAGCAGCCACACACCTTTGCACCTGGCACTCAGATCAAAGAATACATTTCCTAGTACCCCTGACAATGCCCTCTTGTACTCTCTTCGAGTTTTTAATTCTTTCCAAAGGTAATCACCATCCCAACTTCTAACATTATAGATTAATTTTGCCTGTTTTGAACCTTACATAACTAGAAACAAATATGTGTGATTTTTTAAAAAAAAATGTATTTACTGGTTTGAGAGAGAGACACACACACATATTGATTTGTTGTTCCACTTATTTATGCATTAATTGGTTGCTTCTTGTACGTGCCCTGACCTGGGTGTGAACCCACAACCTTGGTGTATCGGGACGACACTCCAGCCAAGCTACTCGGCCAGGGCTGATTTTTTTTGCTCAGTACTATGTGACTTCCATTCATGTTTTGGCATGTAGTTGTGGCTCATTTATTTTTACTTATTTTGTGAATAAAACACAACTTACTCATTTATTCTATTATTAATGAGCATTTGGGTTGTTTCCTGGTTAGGGCTTTTACAACCAGTGCAGCTTCAAACATTTATGTGTCTGTGCACGTGTGCACACACTTGTCAGGGGTATACTTAGAAGTGAAATTGTAGGGTAAGTGTGTATCCAGTGCTGTCAGACAGTTTGGCTGGTTTGTGCCGGTTCTTGGACCCCCCCGAGAAGTGTGCATTCCTCTTGCTCTGTATCCTTACCAACACTTGCCATTATCACTTTTGCTTGACTTCAAATGTTTTTTTTTTTTTAAAGATTTTATATTAAATTCTTTTAAAATTACAAGACATCATTATTTTAAATGCAAGAGTTTAAAAGCATGTAGTTTCCTGTCTCATGTGCCATTTATCCAGTTCCCCTTTGCCAAGTTAACGGATATCACCATTTTGTTGTTTTACTGAATTTCTGGATGATCTTTGTGTTAGCAAAAAGGCCAATGAGTGTTTTTTTGTCACTTTACAAATCATTAGAAATTAATGTGTCTTTTGTAGAACTCAGGTTAGAAGACCTTGTTCAGCAAAGAGAATTAGCTGCCTGTCTGGTCTGAGATGCCACCAGGTGCCTTGTGTCGGTTACACAGTTTAACACACCCAACAGTTCTGTCTGACTCGAACTTCCTTGGTTTTCAGTTTGCCTCGCCCTCCCAGCAGCTACACATACTCGTTTTTATATTGTTAAATTTACCTGGTTCGTTTTTTCCCCTCCTTTTAGTCTGCAGATTACAAAAGTAAAAGGAATTACTGCAAGCAGTTGAAGAGTAAGTTGTCACACATCAAGAAAATGGTTGGAGACTATGACAGAGGGAAGACAGAAGGCAGAGTCCAGATTGTTTGAGTGATTAAGAGGTGTCTGGCGTCTCTGTGATGCTGTCAGGATGCAAAATGACTTTGGACTCCAACCGGAGAGGCCAAATCCTTGTGACCATTACAGAGTTTTGGTAGCTTTAATATCATCGGTATTGAAGCATTTTATAAATAGCTTTTGATAATCAACTGGGCTGAACACTCCAATTAAGGATATTATGCTTTAAACTTTGGTTCTTTTATTAAGAACTAACTGTTGTTTGAGGTTTTTAAACTGTTGACCTTAAAGAAAGGTCGCTGAGTGGACTGTGCTGTGAACGTCCATGCCCTAGGCAGTCATGCTTTAGTACTTCATTATTTCGAATAGGCAATCTCATTTAATCCTCCCAGAATGCTCCCTTCACATAACTATTATTTATAATCATTCCTTTTCAGATAAGGAAACTGGGTCCCCGCCGTGAAGTGAAACTGCTTGTTTCCTAGCTTGCAGTTTTGGTTAAGTCTTGTTTTATGACTCCATTAATAAAATCCCCGGCCATTCACATTTTAGCTGCTGTGGATACTGCATTCTACCAACCTGCCTATTGATATTTTTCTGTGTGTAAATGGTTAAAAGAGCTTTTTATTGTTTTATGTTATCTTGGTAATAAAGGTCATGTACAAGCAACAAATTTTGAAATTTAAAGCTTGTAAATATATATTTACTTTTTAAAATCAAAATTTAAAATTACTGGTTAGAATTTTATTGTGTATTTTTAAATACTTTTTAATCTTTTATGGTTTACATGCTTTTTTTAAAAACCAACTAGGCTTTTTCATTATATTAGCGTATCTGATTACACTTGTAATTCGGTTGTGACTTGAAATGTATCTTACAGGAATGTTCAAGTTCTATACATATTTTCTAAGGTATTAAACCAGGTGTTTTCTTTCTATAACATGCCTGTTTGATGTCATTAGTGCTGTTCATTTTAAGCTGTGCAAAACTACACTCAGCAATGGTGTCTGTTACTGTTTTAAACTGTTCTGGGTGCTGTACTGGTTGCTTGTTAGGTCTAAGAAGGCCAGTTGTCTGAAAGGAGAATCCAATACTACAAAACATCAAATGTTTCAAATCGTGCCCTTAAACCTCAACACCTTTATTAGTACAGTGAAATTAGCTGGTAATACGGGCCATATCACTAGCCAAGTTGACTGAGCATCCC